>MU151448.1:4615-25087 GCA_015584085.1 Macrolepiota fuliginosa MF-IS2
GTTCCAGTTCCACGGAGTTATCAAGAGGCACTTGAAGCCCGCTATTCAGGACATAAACCGTGTATTGTTGGATACGCTCGCCGCTTGTGGTGATGTCAACAGGTGCGCTTATAAAGTTGCTCGTCATAAATTCTAGTACTGATTGACCTATCAGAAACGTCATCTGCTCCTCGATCCCCACCATGTCTAAACTTCACGCCCAAGTATACGAGTTCGCCAAAGAAATCAGCAGCCATCTCATCCCTCGCACTACCGCCTACCACGAAATCTGGCTTGATAAGAAACTTGTTGCTGGTGAAGCGTTGAAGGACTTCGAGCCCCTCTATGGCGAGTTCTATCTGCCCCGCAAGGTACGCTTGCTCCCTCGGTGTCATAGCACAAATTTTAATATCCTTCACAGTTTAAGATTGCCGTTGCCGTTCCTCCTACTAACGACATTGACGTCTTTGCAAACGATGTCGGCTTCATTGCCATTGTCGACAAAGATGGCGAGCTGGAGGGTTTCAACGTTGCTATTGGTGGTGGTATGGGCGTTACTCATGGAAACAAGAAGACTTATCCTCGTACCGGAAGCATCATCGGTTTCTGCACAGTGGAACAAGGCAAGTACGTGGCTGAGAAGATCATGTTGGTGCAGAGAGACCACGGCAATCGTGTTGAGTGAGTCAACTTTGTAACCATTCTTTCTGTGTATTGACACTCATCCACGCGTACAGCCGCAAGAATGCACGCCTGAAGTATACTATCGATCGCATGGGTCTTGATGTCTACAAGGCTGAGGTTGAGAAACTCCTTGGCTATCCCCTTGAGCCCTCTCGACCATACACCTTCGACCGCAATATTGACGACTTCGGCTGGCATGTCGGTCAAGATGGCAAGCACCACTTCCTCATGTTCATCGAAAATGGCCGTGTGCAAGATGAACCCGGACGCGAATTCAAGACCGGTTTGCGTGAAATCGCCAAAGTACTCAAGGGCTCATTCAGACTTACAGCGAATCAGCACTTGATGATTTCGGATATTCCGCCAGAGGATCTGGATGTCATCAAGAATCTGCTGGTGAAGTATCAACTGGATAACTTAAATTATTCCGGTTTGAGGTTGAGCTCGTCTGCCTGTGTTGCGTTCCCGACGTGTGGGTTGGCGATGGCCGAGTCTGAACGGGTGAGCACGTCGGGTCTGGCGCTGTCCTGTTTTGTGCTAATACACTTGATCAGTACCTCCCGTTGTTGATCGATAAGGTTGAGAAGCTCTGCGAGGAGAATGGATTGAGGAACGACTCGATCGTTATGCGCATGACAGGTTGTCCTAACGGATGTGCGCGCCCTTATGTTGCAGGTATATTACATGTCAGTCTTCCCCTTTATTTCCGTGCTGATGGCGATTCCAGAGGTTGCTTTCGTCGGTAAAGCACCGGGGACTTACTCCATGCTCCTCGGCGGTGGTTACTATGGCCAGCGCCTTAACAAGATTTATCGCGGTATGTTTTTTTCTATCTTCCTTCCCCCGAGCTTTGAATTTACGAATATTCATCGCAGAATCCGTCACCGAGCCCGAGATTCTCGCCATCCTTCGTCCTATGATCGAGCGCTATGCGAAGGAGCGCCTGCCCGAGGAACGATTTGGCGATTTCACTATCCGTGCTGGATACATTGCTCCTACGACAGAGGGCAAGGCATGGTATGATCGCATGGGTGGAGAGGGTGCTTATGCCGAATCCGCTGTAATTGCAGTGGCCTAAAATCTCGCCTTTCCGTTTCTCAAAAACACTAACAAGCGGAGAGGGCTCAGACATGCATTTTTTTTCTTTTCTCACATGAGGTTTTGTTTATCTAATCAAATTTTGTGTTTTACACTGGCTTTATGAAATGGGTATTCCTACACAAGCACTAGGATCTACTAAACTTGATATTGACAAGTTAGGATGATTAGGTATGCTGTATAGTGTGATTACGGCTGTGGGCTGGGCAAAAGCTTGGCGGTGTTCAACCCAGGAGACGGTACAGTAAGAGGGTGTGAGGGTGGAGTAGGACCCCGGAATATACACATAGATCCCAGCATGAAGTGAATCTTCCATTACGCGTGCCTCGTCGAATGGGCTTTATGATCTTATTCTAGAGCCGGTATTAACGTCCAGTATAGTGATCATGAGTTTAAGTAGATATTAAGTAAAGGGTATACTACACACGCTCGTGTTGTTTTCATTAGTAGGTGAACCGAACATTGTGGGTGTGCTAGTCTGACAGTTGAACGTTACCTTATCCATGGTACGCTTCTATCGGTTACGCATCGAAGCAGTCAAGCTTTGATCCTCTGGATCTCGAGGCTCTCCGTTACGGGGGGACGGGCATTTCGAAACGGTAGCATTGCACAGAACACCATTCTAGTAACCGTAAGACACACTTTCATTTACGTTGTTACGAAAGGCGAGGTAGTGGACAACGCGAGTATGGACCCTCCTGCGCAGACTTCGAAATGGAGTGAGGGAATGCATGTGCTTGGTGGGGGCTCGTGTTGCGCCAGAAGTGCTCAGACGTTGGGATGAAATTTGTCCGGAATTTTGCTCCAAACCTTCCTCTACCCTATATCTAGTATCCTGTTTCAAAGCTCAACACCACTGCAGGGTGTCGATGATATTATTGACCGATATCACTACATCAATAAGTATGTTCAAAGCACGCGTAAAATGAACGAATGAATATACAAACCATTGTCCGAGCGTCCTAATCCCAAAAAGTCCAAAGTCCATCTACACGCAGGCAAATCTAAGGTGTTCTCGAAGGACCCTCCTCGACTTGTACAACCACTTCTTCAAGTCCCGCAATCCGCTCCTTCAGCACATCTTTCACCCGCTCTACAACACGATCAATCTTCGTATACGTCGTGCGCAGACTCGAGTGTGGGCCTGATGGATCATACGACGCTGCCGAAGGCGCTAGTTGTATGTGTATTGACCCGATAAGAGCTGAAGAATCCTTCGGCCAGAAACGCGGATTAGTGTATGTCTGAAGACCCGGGATGTTCGAAAGCTATGCAAAGTATGAGTTGAATTGGAAAGGGAACTCAAAAGGCATAACAACGTACCTCAGATAAGGCCTCTTGAATTTTGACGTCCCGATCCGCGATGTCCAGGCTCAAGATCTTTCCTGTGTCCAGAACGAGCGGAAGAACACTCGCTGCAATCAATATCGCAATGAATAATGATGCTATTGGGTCAAACCCAGTCCAGCCGTAGAACTGGATCAGTAGCGTCGAGATGATGACCCCAACCGATCCCAGAGTGTCCTACAAATATCATGTTGAGATAGAAGTTCCGTGAGTGAATGAAGGAGTAGAACTTACGGCCATAACGTGCAAGAAGACCCCTCGCATATTGTGACTGTGTCCTTCATGCCCATGGCTATGTCCATGATGTTCTACGTGATGATGCTTTTCCAAATGTTCATCATGCACGAAATTATAGTTCGGAGTCAAGGGTGTCTCAACCGCTTCCCCATTGCCTGGTCCATGGGAAGTATGGATCTGTAATGAAGGCGTTCGTGAATGGCCTGGGTTATGTTTCTGCAAGTGGAGCTGGGCGGCTGAAGCAGGAGGTGTGACAGGTTTGGGTGCAAGTGATAATGAACGTTGGTGTGATGGCCTGGTAGCACTTGTAGTAGCGGACGTCGGGGAGAAGGAGATTGCGCGAGGATGTAGGTGGGTTTGGGAATGGGAATGGGAATGGGAATGGGAATGCGTCGGCGGGATCGATGGCGAAAAAGAGACGCTTCGCGCATTTGTGCCCGGGTGGAGCTGTGTATGTGTACTATGCGGGTGTGAACAGTGCTCAGACTCGCCGTGATCCAAGTGAGAATGGGAATGGTCTGAGTGAGAATGAGAATGAGAGTGTTCGTGGTTGTGGTCATGGTGGTGAGACTCGTCACTTCGAGGGAATTCAATACGAGGGTTCGATACTGACGCTGGTGGGGAATGTGAATGTGAATGTGAATGAGAGTGAGAGTCTGTGTGCGAGTGCGAATGCGAATGCGGAAGGGAATGTGACGCCTCATGAGCCGGACTCAAGTTTGGAGGTGTTGGAACATGAGAATGTGAGTGCCCGTGGCCGTGACCATGCGAGTGAGAATGGCCCTTAATACGTATATTAAGTTTGCATCCACATGGTATAAAACTGAAACGCACATGGTGATGATGTCCGCCCATTGCAAACATGCCAAACAAATTGACTCCTAGACCAACCGTACTGACAAGCAGAAGTTGGCTCGTATTCATTTCTGGGGGTTCCAATCTACATAAAGAGCTTAATTGAGGGTTTCTGATCGAAAATTTAATCACCTACATCCGCTGAATGGCTTCAAACACGATAAATATTGAAATCAAGATTAGAAATATTCCGTTAGCGAATCCTGACAATGTCTCTATGCGCCCATAGCTGAAGAACAGTTAATATTAATGATATATACAAAACAATACCGCTCACCCGTATGTAAACCGCTCATTCGGCTCCCAAGTTGCCATGACGGATGCAAACAAGCCCACTCCAATAGCCATACAATCAAATGCCATATGAATGGCTAGACACGCAAGTTAGATCACTCCGACTCTTCTTCATCTCTCAAACAGTAACGTACCATCGGAAATAAGTCCCAGACTATTTGTCCAAACGCCATATAACATCTGCACGAGCATGTAACATAGATTAAGCAACAAGAAATAAAAGATCTTCCGCGATTCCGGGTTCGAGAGTATTGTTTTCATGTAAAGTTTGATTAACCTCGAGGTTGGCGTCCGTGGACGAGATGTGAGCGCCTCAATACCTTCTGGGTACATTCCTACACTCCGCCGACAATCAATTCTCAGTCAGATCTAAAAACGACAACAAGGTAAAAGCATGCGTACCGACATATAGGAGTCCAGCAATAGCCAAATCGGACCACCTCGGGGACTGGTTGAACGCCAGAGGACCAAATATCGCAGATGCCACCAGAACAGTAGGGAAAGACAATACGAAATGACCAGGAGAGTTCATCTGGTGGCTTAACGATCGAGCTGCGAGGGGTGAGTAGAAAAGCAGCGTGTACGCAATCGCAGGCAGGATAGCAAGTGAGGTGAGTGATAGGATAGGTGTAGGAGGAAAATGAAGCTACAATAACCGCATTAGATTCAGAGATAGAGAAAAGTGTGAAGATAACGCACGACAACTGTCTTGAAAACATAGAAGGGTAATGCAACGATCGACGCAACGAGTACCGCAGCAGCCATCGCGAAGGTCTCGCCTAACGAAGGTGCAACGACGCTAAGCGTATGGTCTAACGCTGATGTCGCTAGCCCGTGTAACAGGAGTGCACCATATCCAGGTATGAACCGCCATGCCGTAGAGGGAGAGAACTGAGTATCGAAAAGCAAGGACAGCCCCGCCGCAGATGCCACCGCGAGCATTTTTTGTGCCTGCACAGCAGAAGGGGAAGATGCGTGAGTTGGAGAAACAGGGTGGGATTATATTTTTAGCTCACGGAGGATGAAGAGATGAAAGTTGCGACCCATAGTTTTGCGAAGTAGGCGAACATGAGGGTTCTTACACAGGGGGCTTCAGCTTCTACCTGACACGACAGCGAACGCTACAACTCACCGAAGGGATGATAACCGATACAACGCAGTGAACAGGCACAACTGCTGCACAAATACCAGCACACCCGCCATTGCAAGGGCCGACCACTATTTCACCATCACGCATCAACCACGGGAACCCCAAAAAACGAACGTGCATCCATGATACACACCTCAACATTCTTCCGCCTCCTAACCTGCTGCGTCATAACCTCCCACACGAGCACCCCCAACCCACCACACGCCAGCACACGCATCACGACCCAAAACACTCCCACATCAAAGTCCAGCAACCATTCCTTGGCCGACTGAAGCGTAATCACGAACAGAATATCCGCGGCGACGAGCTTTGGTATCTGCTTGCTTGATAGCCTAGAAGAATTATTAATACGATGAGATTATGAAATATGCAGGCTTGGGATTCTTCTTGAGGGCTATGAACTGTCAACTCACGAAGTCGTGATCACTTTTGTCGGATTCAGACTGATTTTGTTTCGCGTGCGGGCATCTGGCACGGGCATGCTCGTGGCAAATGATAGAGATGGAAAAGGAGGGGAACGTGCGTGAATTGACGGGCGGAATGGACAGTTATCGAACACGTCTCAACCCAAGCCCGGCGGTCACATTAGCCTATTATGAAATAACTAGGACAAATAAAGATATACCCCATATATGTACACACATACATCACACACGAAGCACAAATATCAGAAATACACACAAAATGGTATCCGCCAGTCAACAAACCGAGGTTGTATATGTCGACAACTAGTAGCAAGAAGCAAAGCAAAGCAAGAAAGCGCCGTACGTAAGGGGAAAGGCGAAAATCAACTACTGACGAAACTGTGCCATGAAGTTATACCACGATGCATTCAAATCAGGTGGCGATGTAACCTCCGGGGAGGGCATCACCTGCATCTGAGAGTTATAGTCATTTCCACCTCCATATCCGAAGAATTCTGGCATAATTCCTCCAGCAAGTTGCTGGATGTGATTCCCGGTATACATCGTCTGTACCGGCGCTTGGGAAGGCGTTTGCGGTGACATCGGCGGAACTTGCTGCTGAAGGGACACCGAATGGGTATGATGGTGAGCCATCTGATGTTGTTGCTGCACTACCGAGTGGTGGTGGTGGTGGTGGTGTTGCGGCATTCGAGAGGAAATTGGTGATGGGGTTGATATTTGCTGTCTGATCATCTGTTGTGGGGAATGGGTATGGGGTATTTGTTGTTGGAAGGAAATCTGCTGCTGGGGTGATAGTGAAGGTTGATGTGGTTGCGGTTGTGGAGATTGATGCGGTTGTGGGGTAGCGTTGATTTGCTGGACAACGCCATGAACAGATTGGTATGTAGGGTATTCCGGGACTTCCATGCCGTATCCTTGGCTCATACTATAGCTTCCCCAGGGCTGAACATCTTCCACTGGGGAGGTCTGGTAGGTAGCCACGGGAGAGAGTGGTTCGGTATGGGTGATGGGTGGTGACGCAGGTTGTGAGGATGGACTTGAAGCATAAGAAGGAGAGCCAGAGGAACGCTTAGACACCAAGCGTGTCATCCCACCAAGAGCAGATAACTCGTTAGCCTCGCTCTTGATCCTTGGATTAGCGCCCGAGTGTCTGGATGGATCACTAGGAGGGGAACCCGGTGACTTTTGGATGGACAAAGCGTCCAATGCCCGGTCCCGTAACTTGGCTAGGATGGGCTATTTACTTTGGGTCAAGGAGTCAATCAACATGAAGCATAAACACCCACCAAAATCTTCTGCGTCCGAGTATTATCAGACACGCGACTGAACAGGTTATACGCTGATTCGAGGTATGACAGTGCTGAAGGGGCGAGCTGCATCTGTGCCTTGACCGCAATGGATCCCAACACGATCTACACAAGGTTACTGAAATCCATGAGGTCATGAGAACATCAGCGCCCACTTACAGAACAAGAGAACACATGGGTAAACAAGAACCACATGCGTTCTGTCAGCCCCGGGTGTTGTTTGAAAAGACTCTCGATCAGGCCAACAAAAGAACAAGCGCTTCGATAAGCTGCGAGGACAGACGGGCCGTATTTGCTTCCCATGGGGTCAACAGGGCTGTCCTCAAGTGCCTGGGCAAAAAACCCTCGGTGCATATAGAACAGTGCTAAAATTAGTCACGGTTGAGCATCAGAAAAAAATGAAAAGTACTCGGGAGAGCGTACTGATTTCTCTGATGGCAAACGTGATGTATCTCTGCATCGTGAGTTCAACCGACGGCTGTTCAACTTCTATGCCAATCTTGGAACCAAACCCAGGAATCTGAAGGCTCGGGGGAGTGTGGAAACTTCTCACTTTCTTATCGAGCTCTGTGATGACTTTGTAGGAAGGGGCTTTTGCACCGAAGGCTTGATCATGGACGGCGCTTAAACATATTGCCGAGAAACGATGTTTCCATGCCGCAACTAGGTGAAAATAAGACAGCGATGATGGGGCAAATGCCGGATACCTACAGCTCATTTCTACCTCGCCTTGCGCATTGGTTGTCGTACCATGCGGGAATCTGGTATCGATATGGGCCGATGAAAGGGAGGGAGGCCGGCCATATGTCAAACTCTAAGGAGGGACATCAGTATCCGTGGTGATAGAGGATTTCCCCCGAACTTACTTGCCAAGAGTCATACGTCAGGAGCTCATAAAATAGTTCCCGACGTTTGTGCGTTTCTTCCGCATTAACGTTCCACTTGCCGCTGTCTCGATCTTGTGAAGACCGACTTCAGCTAGGAGTCAACAGGGAAGGAAGGCGAAAATCTCACGTAGGCCGATCTGCGATAATAACTGTGAGCATATGTCATTACGATCATCGCAAAATATAACTGACACTATGTGCCATCTTGACCACAATTCCCATGGTCACCCATCTGGGGCTGCCCATTTCCGAAAGGAACATGAAATGACACATGAGGAGCTTCGAACATGATGAGCCCCTGGGCATGCCACCAGTAAACGAAGCTTACCAAAGCTTGGATACCAGGAATAGATTGCTCTTCGAGTACGGACTCGAGCGTTAGTGATGCCCGCCCAAGCTGATAAAATTGCATTGACTGAGGCGAAAGTGGTGGGGCTTCTAGGTCCAGGAGGCTGCCGAGAGCAAGGACCATGAATAGAACAGCGAGATTGTGGGCACTAAGGGGTTCGGGTGGCGCAGCGCTCTGGTCATACATTGGGCGGAATACGGTTTCATAAAAATCAAGTTCGGTGATCGGGGTATACCTAGGTGCAACTGTCAGTTTCAGGTGTCGTGTGAGGCATACGTCAACTTACATCCAAGCAGCATGCCGATAATATAGCTCGCACAGTTTCCTTGCACTGCTGGCGTTCGGCAAGTAGCCCATAATGGTACTTCGAACATCTATTGCTGTTTTGACGCCGATGGTATTAAGCGGAAATGCGGAAGTCAGCCATGAGAGGTCTGTGGGTATTACAGCTTCTTGAGCACTCTGAGAATCATCTTCGTCGTCAGAAGCCTCCTCGTTCTGTGGGCGAGTGTTATTTAATTTCGAAACAAAGACCGACATTCGCACCTGCAACAGATACTGCAAATCGTGTGAGGGCGCCGCATGTGATTGACAAACTAGGCAAGACGTACCCAAGAATTGGCGGTCGTGCCGAAGAACGTAGAGCGACCACCTTGGGAAATAGAGCTTGGATTGCTATAAGATTTAATAATCGCCTCCAATAGAACCAAACGTACAGGGAGCCCATGGCGTCAATTTCATCGTTCTGCTCCGTCTTCTCTTCTTTGACGGTGGCTTCATCCATGCGCTCGCGCTCCAACGGTCGTTTGATCTGTAACAGGTCGTCCGAGAGGAGTGGGTGGGGTTGGTCAGAACTCCGGTGGTGAGACTCCAAGAGGGCATCCTCGAGCTGTCGGACGCGGTTGGCTAGCTGATTGATTTTTTCATGGAGGATTTCTGTGTTTGCGAGTACGAAACTGGTGGACGCGGGTCGGCGCAAGGGTAAATGTGGTCTTGGTGATCGATGCTCACCGATTTCCTTTACCGGTGGTCAGGGAGCCTGTCTGGGAGTGAGCGAGCCAATTGTGGTGAAATATGCAGGTAAAAGGGACCTTCTGGGCAAATGGCAGAGCAGCCTTTCTTGACACAATTGCTACGACAGGTGAGATGTAGGGAACAACTCTATGTTGGGCGATCGGACGTACCTGCAGGGAAAGACACGACTACACCTGAAGAAAGGGTGAGTATCAGGGTGAGAGAGAAGAAGAATGGAAAAAAGTACTTGAGCTTTAGCCTGGAGAACGATGAGGACGGAGGACAAGTGAGCACGGGCTCTTGGTGCTATATCCGGACAAGCGTACCTCCGGCATTCAGCACACGAAAGGGCGACGCCCCGGCGCTTGTTGCGGTGGACGAGGGAATCGTCTCTGTGGTTGTTTTGGTGGACAAGCATTGAGGCCATGGTGGGAGGGGAATGGCCTGTCGGATAGCAGCACACTCGGAGGTCGTCCGTCCCCGTTCTCTTCTTCTATCGCAAGATTCACAGATACACTTCCTTATCGGGTACTCTTGCTTGCCGATGTTTGGCTGCATCTTATATTTAAATTTTTATCCATCATCCTCTCTGCTCTTCACTCGACCAGGTGAGTATCTGTCTAGGCATTTTCCTTGATGAACCCTAGATGACGAGTCAGAGTCGTGCTGTCCAGTTTCTGGTCATCCACTGCAATGACGAGTCCTTTTTCTTTACCATTCATGCTTTTCTGATCCTCTCCTTCTCTGTCTTCTTTCCGTCCTCAGACTGATACCCTTCCTCCAGATCTATCCGCACCTATGCCGCCCCGTGCAGGCGATTGGTCAGACTCGGATGATGATGATCTTGCAGGCGTAGAAACCAGCGTACTTCTTGGTGTCCCAGACGGCGATGTCGACGATGTCACCGACATCATCGACGCGGCTGTTTCGCGCATCGGCGGCCACCCCGTACGGCCCTCCCCATATGTACCTTCGCCTTCCAATATATTGATTATTCAACAAGGCCTTTCTTTCTTCCCGTGAACCCTCTTTTGATTCCTCCCTCTGCAAAATTTGCAGTTCTCCCATGCAGCTTCTGCTGCAAATTTGGTGTCCTTTTGAAGATAGTCCCATGGACAGAGCCCTCTATGTCTGGGGTTGCCTACGAGGCAGCTGTCAAAAGAAAGACGGAAGGTGTGTATTGTGGCTATCATAGCTTGCCTGCCCTTTCTTCAACTTCATTCAGCATCCGTGCCTGGCGGGGTCTTCGGTTTAACGAAAAGTATGCTGCGAAGCTTGAGAATAAGCTAATGAAAAAACGTGAACGTGAGAGAGCGAAAGCTGAAGCCGCTGCTACTGAGGAAGCAAAGAAAGCTGTTCCTAAAACTAATCCCTTCGCAGTAAGTGATCCATCACTCCCTTTGTCTTCATATTCGAGCCAGTCTGACTGATCGCCTCAATGTAGATCTCTGCATCAACGGCTGATACATCCTCTAATCCATTTGGCCTAGGCGATCAAATATTTGGATCCGCTCCAATCTCTTCCGCTGCCCGACCTACAGTTCTAGAGTCTCAGGACTTGGAAACAACCTTTTCCAATGATGAAGATAGTGATAACGAGTCTGATACTTCTGAGCAATCCCTGACCATAGCTCTGGCCGCGACAACACTCGATGACTCGACATGGAAAGCCGCACCGGCCTATGCGCCGCTATACCTCTCAACGGCATCAGAATATCTACCACCGCTACCTAAAGCTAAACTACCTGCCAACGTCCAAATTCTCGATCCTGACACTCGAGATAAGAACGACCCTACTTGGACAAGCGAAGCATACGAAAACTCTCTGGAAATTGATAATGTCTTTGACAGATTTGCAAAGCGTGTCGCTCATGAGAGCGAACAGTGCTTGCGGTTAGTCCCGAACCAATATCACAGTCATGACCTCTAACCGGACTTGTGACCCAGATACGAGCTTAAAGGCACACCACTCCCATTCGCAAATGACACTGTCTTTGATAAACTCTTCCCCGAACCAAAATCAAATATAACAACTGTATCTAAAGCCACGTTCAACGTCTCTCCACCTGCCAAGCGTACCTACTCGCCCTCTACATCCGGCCTCATCCCACCTTGCCCAGTCTGCAAAGCTCCCCGTGCATTTGAGTGTCAGCTCATGCCCAACCTGATCAATGTCCTTAAGGCGTTACAGGACAAGCCCGAGGACCCGAAGAAGCAAACGGAGGAAGAGAGGAGGAAGGCCGTTGCACAGGCGTTGAAGGGCGGTGATGGCATGTCGTGGGGTACTGCCATGATATTTTCGTGCGAGAAGGATTGTTGTATCAGTACTGAAGGTCAGGTGAAGGAACAGAGGGAATGTTGGAGGGAGGAAGTTGTGTTAATTCAGTGGGACGCCTGAAACGTGGTTACTCATGTTGTGAAATCGCATGGTAGTTTGGGCCGGAGGACGACGCGGAAATAGCAACTGATATTTCTGCTTGGAGCTCACAGTTTTGATAGCTGCGGTATCCACCATCAGTTCTTAGTGAGACTTACAATTCTAGAAATATAAGGTCCCCATGTGGGGTTCTACCCGTCTGTTGACTACGAAGTTTAGCTCGCGTGAGAAAATTCAATCTATTGATATCGTCGAGAATGAACGAAATCCTTTACGTTGTGTCAGGGTTTGAGACCTACCTTATCGACTACAGGATGGCTAACGCGAGTAAAGGTATGCGCGTCGCAGATAATTTAAGCAGGTGAATTAATAAGGGTTGATCACTTGTTGCGTAGATCTTTGCGTCATCGAGGAAGTATTGTCCACAACAGATAATACGCCCTACAAGATCTTCTTTTCCGCTCGCAAACCGACGCGACGCGACGGCGCCACCGGTGACCTCTGGCTACAATCTGAGTCTTTTGAATCCTCATGGCAATACCGCAACGAATACCGAGGGGGTGTGTTTTCCAATATGGATTCGCATGAAGGTGTCTTCTGGTTGAGAAGTTGGGGTGGATGGGACCAAGTGGAAAGGCAGAAGAATTGCCCTGCGTCAGATATCAGGCATCCAGAGCATTCGATGTACGTATTGAGCTTTGAGAGGATATCGTGGAGGAGCCTACAGATCGTCGAATCGATCTTACAACAGCAGAAGAAAAGGTCGAGAGAATTGAACGCGGTTGAAGGTGGAAAGCTAAACGGGACGCGACTTTCGAAGAGACGGGCAATTTTGCGACAGAGCGAGGGCTGTACGTATCTTTTTGTCTTTGTGATGTCCCAAAACTGAAATATTGGCGTTAACAAGCAACTGAAAAACGTTCTAGAACTGCCGGTATGGTTCATTTAGTGATTATCTACGGTGAAATTGACACTACTGCAAATAGGTACAGCCGCCCATGTTCCACCTGTCAATCGAGTGCCGCATTCTACTTCGAGTTCGTCAATCACTATCCCCAGGGGTAAGCAAACACTGTGCTTCGATTGTCCTACCGTCTTGACGTGTGGATTCTAGAAACTCCGCCAGTTAACAATACTTGGCTTCTGGATCTTCTTCAGGAATGGACATCAGCACCACTCACAAATGTGGCCAAGACGCAGGAACTTGGGAAGGACATCATACAAGCTCTTTTACAACATCCCCAACCCCTTGCCCAACGTCCTGTTGCCGGTTCTTCGTCGGTAATTACGAATATCCAAGAGCTGCACCACACTACCAGAACCCAACCCACTTTTCACCATGTCTTGAATGAATTTATGAAGGACGCCGCATCTGCAAGCTTGGGATCACGCCTTAGTAGTCTCATATTATCCAGTGGACCCACACAGGGAATCGCTGGGAATGGCGCTTTCTCAAACGTTCTTCATTCCTTCATCTACGCGGGCGAAGCCGAATACAGCGAGGAGGAACCCATTTCCGTGACGGCGATACCGGACTCCGGGCTTAGGGAGACCTGTGGTCTAACTGTCCCAACAGAGATTCAAGAAAGACATGGGCACGTTCTCTATGCCCATAGCAATCCGTGGCGCTACACGATATCCAGTCGCGGGGCGATTCTATTTCCGCATGCCCTTGCATGGGCAGCTTCTGCATATATTTGTCATTTTTCAGGAAAGCAACTGTGGCTGTTCTGGCCTCCAACAAGAGAGAATATAAAGGTGTTTGCGTCATATACAGCAGATAACCAGCAGTTACACCCTGCCGAGGCAATCCTCAAGTTTTCCGGCCTAGAAGTCCTCCTCGTGGATGACACAACGCGACTTGGCTGGACCATTACTCCTGGAACAATCTGTTGCGTTATGACATTTTCGAAGCTGGCCACGCGGGGAGAGTTTTGTTATTTTTCAAAGCAGGATCAGGCTCAGGTCACAAATACTGTGGACGAACTTCTTGACGTTGTGCTGAGCGAACGGGTTAAGGTGACAGGAACCATTCACGCTCTTCTACTTCACACGCACGCAGGACTTGCGAGATGGGAGCAGTTGGTAGAAGGTTATACAGCTGGCGGTGGGTCGGAAGGAGGAACCGTGTCGTCGAGTTTAATGAAGATATGGATTTCTTTGATTAGGATAAAGATAAATGCGAAACTAGACTATAGGCCAAATACTTGATGTTATATGCGGTTGCTCTTCTGTCATAACGACCACTATACCTGGTGTCCTCTACACTTGGGCTAATGGAATGGATAATGGGTGGAGACAGGGGTTGATTATGTAAGCGACTCGGCAAGCTTGATCTCATTTTTTGAAGCAACGAAAATCTGGTCGACGTCTTCCAGCCATGGCCCCCGATGCACAGCTACTCGAACATGCAACAGCATTCTCAGCATTCTCTAACATACTTGACTCTCGGTTACTCCGAGCCCTTGCTGATATGGGCTTCGCTCGTCCCACTTTGATCCAAGCCCGCGCGATTCCACTTGCTCTAGATGAACATCGTGATATCCTCGCCCGAGCACGGACTGGTAGTGGGAAAACAGCTGCATATTGTTTGCCTGTTGTCCAGAAGATTCTGCTGAGCAAAGGAAAGGGAAAGGATAAGGCGGTGGTATGTGTCTGTGTGGTCCAGGCTTTTGGGTGCTGATATATGTTGAGGTAGGAAGATCTTAGTGGGGACGCGAACAATTTGACAAGAGGTTTGATTCTCGTTCCAACAAGAGAACTCGCAGAACAGGTCACTGCTTTCTTGAGGGGAGTGGTTCGGTATTGCGATAAGGATATTGTCGTGATCAATGTAGCCTCTGGGACAACCGCACATCTACAACGGTAAGTTTTCCACGTGTTGTTGAACAGGGTACTCATGGAATACAGTGTCCTCCTTTCAGACCACCCGGATATTGTTGTCGCAACACCCTCTCGTGCACTGTCTCTTCTACAATCTAAAGTCCGTTTCTTGGCAAGTAGTCAACCGATTTTGCTCACAGTCGCCCCTCGCAGACGCTTTCGTTATCTGCAGTTGATTCACTTGTAATTGACGAGGCCGACCTTATTTTGTCCTACGGCAACGATAGCGATGTCCGTCAAATCTTCAGTGGGGCGTACCTACCAAAAGTTCACCAGAGTTTCTTGATGAGTGCCACCATGACGGAGGACGTTGAAATGCTTAAAGGACTCACACTACGCAATCCTGTATGCCGTGCGTTTCTGCATTTATGACGGAATACTCACTCTTTATTTAAGGCTATTCTGAAACTCGAAGAGGCGGAGGACGAAGCAGCTTCCCTTAGCCAATATGCTGTCAGATGCTCTGAAGTCGACAAGTTTCTCTTGACGTATGTTATTCTAAAGCTCAAGCTGGTGAAAGGGAAATGCATCCTTTTTGTCAATGATGCTGATCGTTGCTACCGGTTGAAATTGTTCCTGGAACAGTTTTCCATCAAAAGTTGCGTACTCAATTCTGAGCTGCCTTTGAACTCCAGGTAGAAAAGATTAATCAAGCTATTCTTTCCATGAGCTTACGTTTACCCAGATACCATACAGTCCAGGAGTTCAATAAGGGTGTGTATGACTACATTATTGCGACGGATGAGGGGGGGCTTGGAGAGAATGATGGAGAAGAAGACGAGGAAGACGAGGAACAAGATGAAGAGCGATGTACGTTCCTATTGTCAGCACTAATATCGGTCCTCACATTCTCTTCCAGTTATATCTACCCAGCGCGATGCTCCTAAGGATGGTGCTTCCGACACGGAGATGCAAGAAGAAAACGATGATGAGAATGAGGCTGGTTCTGAACCCCATGCCAATCCACAGTCTAAACGCAAACGGCCCTTATCACCCATACCTGCCTCGAGGAAACGCCTAAAACAGCAGTCTAACAGCCAAGATACCAAACCACCCAAAAAGGCCAAGGGCGCACATAAATCCGACAAGGAATACGGTGTCACCCGTGGCGTTGACTTTGTTGACGTTGCTTGCGTGCTAAATTTCGACCTCCCGACCTCCGCCCGCTCCTATACCCACCGTGTCGGACGCACAGCTCGTGCAGGCCGGACGGGAATGTCGTTATCCTTTGTCGTACCTCGTTCTGAATGGGGCAAAAACAAAGTCGTTGGGTGCCTACCGGGCGCTCAAAAAGACGAACGGGTGTTCAAACGCATTGAAAAACAACAAGCCGCTCGCGGGTCACAGATCAAAGAATACAACTTCGATATGCGGCAGGTGGAAGCTTTTCGATACCGTATGGAAGATGCCTTGAGGAGCGTGACGAGGGCAGCGATTCGGGAGGCGAGGATAAAAGAATTGAAAAACGAGCTTCTCAACTCGGGAAAACTCAAAGCCTATTTCGAGGATAACCCATTGGATCTGGAGCATTTGCGGCACGATAAGGCGCTGCGGCCTGCGAGGATTCAGCCACACATGAAACATATCCCGAAGTATCTGTTGCCGAGGATGGCGCCCGTGCAGGCTGATGAAGAAACAAAGCCAGTTACGGGGGCCAAGAGCGGATTCGTGCCGTTCAGGAAGGATGGAGCAAAGAGGGGGAGGGGAGGAGGCAAGTTTGGTGGGTCAAGAGGAAAGAAGTCGGACCCGTTAAAGAAGTTCAGATAGGCATGTATTCATTTTCATCACATTGGAATTTATATATGTTTTTCCTGCTTTGAATCCCTGAGCAGGAGGAAGCCAACGTAGGCCTTTCCCTGATGCGCTCGCTCGCCGCCCTCGCTTCTGAAGACGATTTCATCGCATCACTCATGCTTCCCGATCATACAAAGTCACTCGATCAGGGAAACACGAATGGAACGAAGAACCAACGACCGTCCCATCTACGCTGACTTGGGATATACTGCCTTCTTTCTTCTGACCTGACAACACTGATATCCGAGTACTTGACTGGTTACTTTTTGCAAGCCCTTTGTAAGGTATGTCCAGCTCCCTGAAATGTGGACCGTACGGTCAACAGGACCGGCCCCGACTTTCAGCTCCTCCCGCTCAACGATCATAGGTATATTTAAAATATGTCTCGCGGATCATTTTGAAACAAGACTAAAATGTCTTCCAACCCCTAGAAATAGGGTCTTTCGTTGGGTATAGAAAGCTGAGGCGAAGTTCGAGTAAAAAATCTTCATCCAAAGCTCAAACATTCATCATCCCACTCAACTACACTCTTCTATCATCATGCAATTCATCCTCCCTGCTGGACGGGCCGCCACTTCTCCCATCATATCAGACAATCATAGCATCAGGTTTTTCGGTCGGCTTCTGCAGTTTGGACATAGGGTAATCGCCGGTGGAAAGCAGCTTTCAGGTACCCTGATGCGTCTGGTCAACGCTCAGGATGCTGTTGCTGTGCGGGGTCTGACCAACCCTGCGGAAACCGCGTCGATTGCCCCCCCTCCAGTGTCCGAGAACACTGGGGGAGGAAGCGACGAACAATTACCTCAAGGTAAGTATCTGAACTGCCACCTTGTTTGTTCATCGTCCTGACGAAGAATGTTCTTTTTCAGGTGTCGGACTCGGCATCATACAGCCAGAGCAGGACGCTCCGACACCAGCCGCTCGTTTGAACAACGCGAGGGAACATTTACGTCTAACTCTTCTTACAAATAGGATCGAGCTATCAGGCTCGCTTCTTCACCCACAATCCGAACGGCCACGACGACGAGCAGCTGGCAAGAGGCGAACTAAGTACGACACTTGAGTTCCCCTTTTCTTGTTCTTTCTGAGAATCTTATGTCCCCCGCTCTACAGAGACTCTACTGCCACTCGTGAGCCCGAGCATACCCCTGAGAGCCCAGTTGCTCGTTTGCGAATCGTAAGCGACTTTCCGTATGGCCGCACGATGGTTCCTTGTGCGTACATGAGGGACTCGCTTCACATCTGCAGGGCCTTGGGCCCTAAGTCTATTCGTCAGATTGAGCATGTGAGTCACCGATCCTCAAACGGATCGCTTTGGATGATCACTGTCCCTCGTAGGGCCAAGTACTCGCTCAAGTGGCTACCCCGCGATAGCACGAGTGTCACTCACGTTGTCAACAACGAGCTCAACGCGCTGCTCCGTATCAAGAAGATCCCCGGTCTCCCTGATATGGTATTTGTGGAGGATAATGCTTTTGAAAAGTATATCTTCATGGTATGTGCACCTTCGTTCTCAGCATTTGACCCCCGCTCACATTGTCTCAAGGAATTCTTGGGAAAGAAAACTCTCGTGCAGCTACTTGAGAAAGGCAAGGCTTATGATCTCATGCGTACGATAAATCAGATCGCACGCCTTCTCCATGCTATTCACAAGATGCACAAGTGTGGCGTCATACATTGCAAAATCACCCCCGACAGCATTATAGTTGGGGAGGAGGGAAATTTCACTCTCTATAATTTTGATTCTTGTATAGTCATGGATCAGGTATCCATGATCAATGGTACGTAGTTCGTTTCTCCGTCTTTTCAACGCTCACGATGTTAGATGTTCCCTTATGGGTTCCTACCTCAAATGCAGCTGGCGGCGGCGAAGATATGGACCATATAGTCCGTAGCTCGTATCACATCGATTATATTGCGCTGGCGCACGTTTGGCACACGATGCGAACCCTCGCAGCACCTACGTACCTCGGGTGCGACCATTTCGAGCTGGAAGAGCAATTATTGTTGACGGATGAAATGTTGTTCTTGCGGAGACTATTATCGACGGAGGAGGGGTACAGATTCGACTCGGTAAAGGAGATTAAAGAGCATAGGATCTTCAAAAATATGTGAGTGTCTCCCTCATTTCCGGCTTCGGGGTTTCTAATTCGTTGCAGTGATTGGAAGGCTTTCGATTGAGGGGAGCTTTCGATTGAAGAAATTTCCATCTTTTACTTTTCTCCTTTTCCCCGTACATTTCATCCTTTTCCTTGGAATTATTAGAACCAGTGTTGTCGGGCCTGACCAACTCGATGGCATTGGGGTTGTGTGGGACTTGGTCACCCTACACAGCCGTCTGATAATTCCTCCCCCCCCCCTCACTTCTTTTTTTTTCCACCATCTGCTTTTTCTTTCTTTTTAATTATCCGCTTTTTTATTTTTTCATTGGACACGTTGATCGTGCGCAGGATATAATAGTATGCGAAAGGTGTAGAGCGTTGTGGCCTGGGAGAGATCGGCATAAGAGGCGTAGGAAGAGTATGCGTTTGAGCGAGGGAAGGATGCAGAGGGTGGGAGAATGGAGAGGGAAAGGGAGGAGAGGGATGAGGGGAGAGGGGAGAGGGGAAAGGGGAGAGGGAAGGAGGCTGGGGGAAAAGGGTTGAGGGGAGAGGGTTGAGAGGATAGAGGCGAGGGAAAGGAGAGGGTGAGGGGGTGAGGGTGAGGGGAGAGGAGAGGGAAGGGAAGGGAAGGATTGGGAGAAGGCGAAGGAAAAGTTGGAATACGTTGGTGGGGAAGGAAAATAGGATATGCTGGACATAAATATTAAGTTTGTAGTCATTGTGAATCGGGCGCGATTTTATCTGGCTAGCGTTAGCCGAACATTCATTCACACAGCAGAAAGTTGAGAAAATTATTCTGAATTGGTTTCGAACTATATTTTCGAACTTTTTGAGTTATTGAGCATCTTGGGCCACATTGAATGTTTCCGTGCTCGTGCCCAGTCTTCCAGGGGTAAGAAATCAAATTAAATTGATCCTATTGAACCCTTTATGGCTTACATCGCCTTTTGACTGTATCACCTCGTCCTTATAAATCTTGGGGCCTATGTAATCGCATCAGTTTGAATAGAAAACGAGTGCATCATTTACGGATGACGACGGGTGTATTTCAGATGATTTTTTTCATTTGGGCAGATAATCTGCCGCGGCGAACAGTAACAATTGACCTAGCTCAGCATGAAGGATACAAATACATTACACGTTACTAAGATAGTACAGAAAGCAGCCGATCTAAGACAGCCTTCCTTCTTCATTGTCTACATCCATCACATCATCTCCTCCAACTTAGTGCTCGAGCACACCTTCACCTGACTCTTCTCCTGTCATCTCCTCAGAGTTTAACACACCATTCTGGAGCCAGTGGAATGCCTCTGCCCCAGCAAAGAATGGCTTCTGACCCCGTACAGCTGCAAGCGAGTCTTCATCTTGACGCGGATGGTCGCCTATCAGATCATCGTTCTGCAAGAGCCCTCCGTAGGCGTCCATTTCAACAGGCTTCACCACCTGGTACGAATCTGGTGAACACCCATAGACGAATATACTGTACCGGGGATGACGCGGCAGGCACTGTTGCTCTGTTGGCGGCTCCGGAACGTAGAAGGGGGATTCGGTAGGAGCAACGCCAAGCTCAAGGATAAACGTGATATATGGCAGATTGGCATCCCCACGCGCCTTGTCAATACGATCGAACATATGAACACACTTGTCCGAGGTCTGGTGCTTCGCCTTTGTGCCACGTTGGATGCGTAAC
>MU151449.1:0-25102 GCA_015584085.1 Macrolepiota fuliginosa MF-IS2
CGCCCTCGCGGCTCCTCAGCCCTCTTCCCCTCCGAATCCACGCTGCCAGTAGGGAAGCCCATCGACAATTTCCTGTCATGCCTCTCCTTTCGCTCGCCCGCCTCATCACGCATGTATTCCCTATGCTCCAAATATATTCATTGGTCCGAAACAGCAGCATGACCACAAAGAGAAGTATAAAGATCCACGCTGCCCTTAAATTTTGAGTTGAGCGATCACCTTCCACAAACGTCGTGTGGGACAGAAGGGCTGTAAATAGGATAAAATCCACTGCCACACCAACTATCTCCATGCTCCTGGTTGAAAATGCTTCCACGCATAAATAAAGCTCCACGTGTCCTGGGCCTTGGTAGTACTAATGCAAACACTTGATTTGCGATACCCCATGCGGATTGGCCAATACACTTTTATGATGAGTGATCATCATCTACATAAGCCTCCGATGTCACCATCTCTGAGCAACACCCCACTAAAATTCCAGGACAAGCATGGAACTCTTTGCCGCTACTTTACTCGCGATCGCTCTTGCCTGGGGGATCACATTACGACGCAGGAGGGCTCTCAGAGTGCCCTTGCCGCCTAGCCCGCCGTCCGACCCCATCCTCGGTCACCTAAGATACATCCCTCCCAAGAACCCTGAGCTCCAATACACTGCATGGTCGAAAATCTATGGTTCGTACAGCATTTCCAAGGCTAACCTAAAAAATCTTGTTCTGAGCTTGACACTTTAGGAGATGTGATCTATCTTCGCATCTTCAGTCGTCCAATTATCGTGCTTAACACGGCCGAAGCAGCAATTGATCTCTTCGAAAAGAGGAGTTGGAACTACAGCGACAGACCCGATTTCCCGATTTTTAATCTGTAAGCCACTTATTCAAGTCTTTGCAACCCATGCTTATAAATAATTAGAATGGGATGGGGCATTGGGTTAGGTTTCTTACACTATGGGAAAGGATTCCAAATGCAACGCCGCCTCTTCAAGGAGTACTTCAGTCAGACAAAAGTCGAGGAATATAAAAATCTACAAACCACCCAAGCACGACGGTTAGCGCTTAGCATAGCTCAGGGAAAGGAAGACAAGAACGATATCCTACGAGTGTCTGTCATGCTTACAACCTCAACCGCTTGATGTACTAAACACTACCATCGCTAGGTTTGGGACATCCATCATTGTTCGAATTGCTTTCGGTCATGATATGTATTCTGAAAATGATTCCAACTATGACGAGATCATACGAGACAATGGTGACGCGTTTACCCAATGTGGTCCTCCTGGGGGTACACCAGTTGATCTATTTCCAATTCGTGAGTTATTAAGTAAATAATATGATCGTCTAGAGCACCATCGCTGACGTTGAGTCCGAAGTGCAAAATTTCCCTTCTTGGTTTCCAGGAACTTTTTTCGCTAACCGTGCACGGGAATTCTATCCTGCAATCCAGAGGCTCCATAACTATCCGTTGTCACAGGTCCGAAAACAGATGGTGAGTCGTCAATGACGTTATACTCAGCATGTGTCGGGTTTGATGCGTGCATAGCTTGAAGGAAAAGCCAAACCATCTTTTTTGTCATATCATTTGGAGCGTCTTCAACAGGACGGTAAGGATGAATCTAAACCAAGTTACGAAGACGTAAAGGGGGCTGCTTCTGCAATACTTGGCGGGGGGGCAGACACAGTAAGCACCACAGCTAAACCCCGTAAGAGTGAAGCTTATTAAACATGACTCCCCAACTTCATGTGATTGTCACCAACATTCCGGAAGATATGGGCTACGTTATCTGTCTTCATTCTTGCAATGGTCCTTCACCTTGAATGCCAAGAGCAGGCCCAGGATGAGCTTGACGCTTTGCTACTCGGTTCTCGCTTACCAGAACTCGGGGATCGGGATGCTCTTCCTTATGTCGAGTGTATTATCCAGGAGACATATCGGTGAGTCCTATCGTAAAGTTTTTTTTAGGAAAGCCCCCTGATGTAGTTCTATAGTTGGCTGACTGTGGCTCCACTCGGTGCGTAACAGTCCTATGCGGGCCAAACTTATTCCCAACAAAATTTTAACAGGGATACCACACCGTGCGTTACGTGATGATGTTTATAAAGGGATGTTTATCCCCAAGGGCACAACCGTGTTCGCCAATGCATGGTACGGCCTTACCTAAGAGCCGATTGGCGCACTGATATCTCGAATAATTCAATAGGGGCATCTCACGAGATGGGGCATTTTACCAAGACGCGGACTCCTTCAACCCTTCCAGGTACAGACCCAAGGCAGAGGGAGGAAACGAGGAACAGTTTCCTGTGTTTCAGTTTGGTTTTGGTAGACGGTGAGTTGCCCTTCCGACTGGAGAACCTGCTCCGAAATAACCTAGCATGTCAGAGTGTGTCCAGGTCGTTATCTCGCTGATGGAAGCTTTTGGATCGCTGCCACAACGATTCTCTCTCTCTTCAAGATAGAGAGAGCCAAAGATGTAAATGGAGATGAGATCACACCTTCAACTGGTCTTGATACTGGTCTGACAAGGTTTGTCGTCACATCCCTCTATTATTGATCCCTCTCACCTTCGTCGTTCACGTAGTCATCCTAAGCCATACAAGTGTAATATCCGGTTCAGAAGCGAAAAAGCCAGGGCACTTTTACAAGAGGTTGAAGAGGAACTTACCAATGGTAGTGAATTCATGTGATGGTGCAACACTTTGGATCGACTAGAGAGAATTTGAATTCCGTCCGAGCTGTCATCACTCTAGTCAAAAAAATATCAGACCTTGGCTATTGGGGGACCTACGTAGTCTTTTATCGGCAATGTGACTTCTGAAGAAATAGTCGGTCGGGTCTCATCGTTCAAGGCTGCGGTGGTGTTTAATCCTGAGCCCAAAATACGCGTCAATTTCTCCATAGACGCACCATCCCGTGGTATACCCTGACGCAGACTATGGATCTTGCACGTAGGAGTATTGGAGTACCCTTTTCCGGCGACATTTATCAAGAACGAATTCCTTTAGAGAATTCCTCTGTAAAGTGAGTAGGCTCACTGGGTGCAAGGGTCCAGTGATGTCATTGACCTCATGAACACACAGAATAATAGCGGATTAAACTACATGATCACGGTGGAAGCTAAGGAATGTAGATACACAGGATACGAATAAATATAATTCCCTCCTTTTACCAGGCCAGAATAGTTGGAGTCGGGACCTGGCAGTGGTCAGGTGCCGTATGGGAAACACACCTGAGACTCATGAGCATCAAAAGGGAGCGGACGGTTCATTCTAATTGTATTCCGGGAGCCGAGGAAGGTCTAGGTCTTTATCGAAGTGCTGCAGCGGGAAAACGGCGAGTTGGTACATGAAATACGTGGGCAGTTTCGTATTGGTTAGCCACCTTGGGATCCGGTTCTACAGCAATATCGCTCATAAAGTCTGGTGCACAGCTACCAGATGTACAGGCAATACCAATTCCACAGCTAGGATGAACCATACACAACAGCTGTACGAACTATCAGAGCTCAACCTGAAGGACATGGCCCATAACGCCGATCTCAGCGGGGTTAGCGCTTTCTAATGGGTGCAGTTGCAGACTTGGTCTAAATGGTGCATATATAAATCAGGCTTCACTTGGAGAAATATGATGAACCAGCATGCACTTACGGTCATCACAGAAACCACCATGGAATCCCTGGCCTTTGGCGATGCAATCTGCACTGCAAGCAGCATCACCTGTGCCAAACACCTCGCCTGCCTGGCAGACAATACCGAAGGCAGAAGTAGTGAAGAGCGCAAAGAGTACAAAGAATATTCTGGTAGTCTTCATAGTTATTGTTCTTTGTGAGAGGCGAGTTCGAATTTGTTATCTGAGAACGCTGGAGTTGGTTGGTTTTTATACTCCCTCTGTAACGAAAATGAGAATGTGTGTCAAATTGTGACCCCGATCCCAAGACAAATGCTGCTACAAGTTAGGCTACAACCAAAGAGGAGAGGGCAACAGCCAGGCGAATAGGAATCATGCCGAGAGCTATTTTTTCGAAAGCGATGATCATCAGGTGTACTATATCATTGCTATAAATAGATGCTTGAGCGACATCGCTGCATGACATTGACCTCTCGTGTCAAGTTAAGGTCAAGTTAGGCCTTCCCAAGGGAGACACCCAAAGTCATTCCTCAACACCAATCTCTTGGTAACAAGAAACATGACAGTCGACGTAACGACCTCCGGACACCCCGATGATATGGTTGTGCGTCCTGCCATGTACGATCAAGAATAGTCCCGCTGTGATAACGACGGGTGGTGCAAGACGGGGATACGCCTCGCTTGGTTCGAGGTCTGTATCTGGGATTTCGTTCGAACTGAGGTAATATATTTGTTTGTTTGAACACGCCGAACGACCAATCTCTATCCGTAGATGTCTCCTAGTCGACTGCCAATGGCAGGGCGTCGACGTATCTGCGTTGTACGCTTTGGTATGGTAGTTGCCGATGCGGGGGCATCTAAGGCATCCATCTCATGGCTCGATTGAATATAAGCAGGATGTCGTTTCTAGATACTTCCCGTTCCTATTTGAGATATCTTAACAGCCCCTAGGTGTTGTCTGTACCAATGACAAAAGAAAACGATCCGAAATATAGGCAGGGCCCCACTGTTCTAATATGACATGCAGTGACAAGCCGAGTGAGACTCAAAGGCGAGTCTCCATGTCATTTGTCGTGATATGATCAATACATGTTTATAGGAATACAAGAACTCTCCAGAGACACAATACGTCATCAAAGTAAATCTGTCAGTTGTATGGTCAAATCACACTCGTTATTTGGAATTTCTCCGCGTTCAAGCCGCAGGTGTGTGATGGATTGAGAGTGGCCGTAGTGATTGTATTGAGTACGGTGATGGGCCCGCTCTCGAAGGTCGAGAACCTGGAGTATATGTTGGGTCTTGAGGACCTGACACTCGTGAGCGCTAAGCGGCTCCTGTCGGGTTACAAGTGTTTTCATTCCTGACACGAACCAATCCTGTACTCCAAGTTCCTGAGCCATCCGGAGCTTCGTAACAACACTGCCGAAGTCGAGTTTCTCCAGCTTTTGTACAGCCAAACTCTTCACTCGGTCCATCTCCCATTTCGCTGAAAGCGTCAGAATAGATGCCCATTCCGTAAAGGATGGCTCCCACTCCCCTGCTGAGTTTCTGACGAATACTAATCAGATAGAATAAGGCCCATAAATTTTGTTATGTCTTACGGAGGAAAGAAGAAACGTAAGAGACACTCGAAGTCTGCCTTTGTAACACCCGAATCGATGACTAGGGGATTATGGTGACTGAATTTGACGAAGCCCTGGTTCTTGAAACGGCGCCGGAAAATTGGTGAATGCTGGGAGAAGGGTTGATTGGGGACTTTATATAGATCATCCTCCACCTGCAACGAGAGGTATGAGGGTGCGTTTTATCGATGATCCTGTCAGGTGTACCTGGAATACGACTTTCTCGATATAGAACTCTCCGTTTCTCCGTGGGCCATCGATCGCCAAGGTGAAAGGTTGATCTTCATTGTCTTTCAATGATATAGGACAGTTGAAGGTGATGGTATCCAGGTTAACGTTGATCTGGCCTCGTTCTTGGCGTATGACCCAGTGGCCGATGGCCGTGTCCTCCCCATTGATGTATCCGTAACGGCTAGGGTCAGAATCGCGAAGCACTGGATAACATGATTCTCGAGCAGCTGCAAGCTTCAGGAGGGTCTCTTGATCAAGCATCTCGACCTCCCTGTTACTAAGAGGCAGACTCCGACGGATTAACCTCTCCAAGGCTGGCCGCACCCAATCTTGGATCTCGTATTTCTTAGCCAAGTCCCATTGATGGGCAGGGTCGTCTTTGAGCAGGGGAACAAGTCGTTCGATGGCTATCTCCCGTACCCTGATCATGTCCCACATTCTTGATAGCTCAAGGATCATAACCCAATCATCCTTAAGCAAGCCCACATCCGAATTAAATAGCCTTTTGGACCAGGCATTAGCAAACAAAGATCAATTTAATTAATTCGTCGTACCGGTCGGCGGGATATAAAACCCAAAGGAGAGCACGAAAAGCAGACGCAGTGATAGTGTCGGGGAGGACGAGTGGTTTGGCATCCACGGTACCTTCAGTGCTTACACCCTCTTCGCCAGTCACAGGTTGAGGGAGCGCGAGGATATCCAGGAACACAGGTGATTCTTGGACTAGATATTCACGAGGAACCCGGAAAAGTATATTCTCCACCTACGTCCCTATGAGTCAGTCGTGTCTGGCTAAGACTGCAAATATCAAGAAACTGCGTACGCGGAAAGTGAGAGGCTCAATGGAGTACTCGATATCGTTATGGACGGCCCGGGGCATGCTCTGAGGCGTGGAGAAGTCGAAGGATTCCATTGCAGCTCGAGAGGTCGGGGTCAGACGTCAATTGACGATAATCTTGCGGTTCAAACCTTTATATAACCCTGAACCGCCTACAGTACGAATGGAATGTTCGATGGATCATTCTAGATAAAACCGAGGTTTGGGTTCTGCTGCGGATTGTCAGAACGCGTCGATAACGTTGTCTGGGGAGAGGTCTTGGAGAAATAAGGCTATTGTGGTAATATTCTGCGGTGTTCCTCTCGGCTGGTTAGCGGCGGCGAGCTGGTAGAGCGGGTTACTGGATAAGGCTGTATGCTGTAAACAATTTCAAACGAAGTTGAGAGTACGTAATGCATCTCTTCCCATGCATCCGGAGGGACGAACTAGCGATAATGCTCGAAAGACACTCTAAGCTCCGAGTTCTCGTTTCGTCTCGATGCCTCGCTGGGGAAATGGTTAACGAATATCCAGGAGGCTGGGGTGCTGAAGCTCATTCCCAATGGATTGCCACTGGTATTTCTTCCCCCCGATTAGCCATTTATTGTAATCGCCTCTCTTACCTGTCTGTCGGGGGTCTAGAATGGCCTAGCTACCTGCATACGGTCGTTGGTGCCTCCCAACAACCCGACCACTGATAGCTAATTCCTTGACAACGGTGAGATGCTTCATTTTCTCTCTCTTTTTTTTCGACACCATTGTATATGGATTGCCTCGACTATATGTGCAACTCTCTGGTGAACCGCGTACCCGATCGCGCTTCTGAAACCTCTCCATTCTTGCTTCTTCCATCTCATGCACCCACAGATCTCATCGCAACGCTTATACATCTGAGTGAGGTGTGTGTTTTCTCGTCCGTGAGCCACGTGATTCACCTCTCAACAGCGCAACACTGGTAACGTATTCGAATATTCATTTACTCTTTCCATTCCGTTCACCATCACACATCAGACTCTTCGTTATTCCCCCTGAGACTTCCACCTCTATCTCGACCCGCCTTTGAACCCACCCTCCATATTCCCTCGAGACTCCAGCAGAGGTAATCGAGAGACACGTTACCGAGCGACCCGACCGTACTCCTCTGAGAGCGATTAAAATATCAACTATACTAGGTGAGCTCATACCTTACGCTTCAGTGCAACGCCGCCCATAATGCGTCGAGATGAATGCAGCCTGACACCTCCGTCTGTCCCTCCTCTGGCCAATAATTTCGGAAATCCATGTCCTCGATAACATCGTATGTAACAAGCTGGTCACCACCTACCATCCAACCCGGCCATTCCTTCCGCCTTCTGCCTCACTCTAACTCATGGATTGAACTGGCGAGCTCGGACTCATATCTCAAACTCGAGATCGTTCTCCCCGAATCTCGACCTTGTCAATGCCAACTACGTCCCATCGAACTTGATAGTGCTCTTGGGTCACTCTACCTGACAAACAGCTTCCACGATCGGCGTTTCGTACTCGGAAGCGCCAACCCTCAACGAAATTGACTCTTTGGCGTGCCGTATCGACATGGACTGGCTCGGGCATGGCGCAACCCACACGGAGGACGTTGAAGAGCGTTTGATCCCGGCGTGTGTCAAAAGTGGCGAACACTAGCTCGAACATATGGTTAACTCACGTTCTCGGTAGACCTGCTTAATTCGGACTGTGGTAGGATAAGGATGACAGGAGGATGATCGTCTAGTATGCTGCTGAGTACTAGATTCAACCAAGGTTGTTTCATCAAAGGTTGACTATCTTTGGTTCTCTATCAGCTATCTCTGTGTCCCGCCCACTTGGATAATCCTGAGCCCGACAGATAGCGCTATTTAGTAGGAACGGATATGAAAGTTTAAGCTCGGGCGCTCAAGCCCACCATCGATATAGACAATCTCGTGGCGTTTTTGGGCGTGACCCTGTGGTCGAGGGAGATCCCCGGTGTTTTTAACGGTCTCTTTACATTAAGATAGTGACAACTTATTGTATTTTGTAATGATAGCGAATACTTGAGATTGGAGGGTTCAAGTTGGATTGCTTGATTCTCGATTCCATATTTGCGGCCTGACTCAGATCTGTCAAGCCTCTCCTTATGACGCTATATATGTTCGAGCTCTACCTTGAAGGCCCTGCATACATATCTTGACATTTCGAGGAGCATTTGGATCCCATGGCAGGATGATGGCGTGATGGAATACAAAGAAAATCTCAGACGGGCTTAGAGCCACTTAGGGGTAGTTTATCTCATGCGAAACTTTGCCGCCCCAAACGCGAGATTTATTACACCCCAGAATGAAAATTATAAGCCATGTAACTGTCCATGTTCCGAACGCAACCCCGTAGAAAGCAAATGGGAGAAAAAATTGCTGAAACTCTATCTATGCCTCAGCTCTCGTGCCAATTTCCAACTCAACAGAGCGGCAACCACTGCTGCTACCCCTCCAAACCTGAAAATATAAACAAGTGAATCGGAACCTTCGTACGCCGTCGCGCTTCCGCCGTCCCCAGCCCATTCTGGTGTATCTTGCCGTGCTTCTAACCACTTTAGTAGAACAGCCCTCGTGACTACTGCTATCGGTTCTGTGCCATTCGCTACGAGGAGTTTGACATCTGTCGCATTCATAATGGGTGCATGAATAGGCCCGTGATGGTTTTGTAACATGTCGACCTTTTTTGGATCGAAGATTGCGAAGATCAATGACGAGAAACCTGTTATTAAAAACTGGGGGATGACGATAAAAATAATATGAATGCCCTTCAGAAACCTTATTAGAGGGATCCCTATTTGTGTTAGAGACTGTCGGTTCACTCACAAGAATGATACCCGCTTTCTCGCTCAACCCCCCTCCGCCTGATGGGACCTCTCTCGCTGTTCCATTTTCACACCCGCCGTTCAGCATCCGATAGTGCTCGTCCTCATCATTCGGGTCACCCAGCACCTCCTTCCCCTCTGGTTCAAGTTCACTCTCGTCATCGCTGTCTGACACATCATCAGAGAGGAACAATTTCGTCTCGTCCACGTCTGCATTTGCATCAAGGTCACTGCTACCTGCTGTTCGCTGGTGTGTCCGCGTATTAGATAACCGGATTGCGGTATTATCGTCATCAGATATCTCCATCAGAATTGAAGTTCCAAGCTGGAAATCAAGGGGGAGTCAGTCTTAAGTTCTTTGGTACATCGACCACTGACCAGAGAGAAAGGCGTCCATTGTGCCACAGCCCACGGAAATCCAGTAACGGCAATCATGAATGTAGCTCCAGTAACGCTACTCGTCAAACTAATATTTCCCCATAAATTACAAACCAATGACGAAGTAAGAAACACTCACAAGGTTGCGAACATACACCCAGCAAACACCAGATGACTCAACGTCCACAAAGTCGCCATATCCATCTTCATCCATTGGGGCACCTTCACAAGCCTCTTCAACCTTGACCACCATGTACCTCTAGAGCTACACTCAAACAACTCCCGTTCGCTCCCTTCGGAAGAAGCAGACTCGGTTACGAAAGCAGGAAGGACTACGTTGCTGATAAGCCAGACAACCGACGACCAGAAGAGCGCTCGAGTGCCTAATCGAGTCGCTTCAGCGTCAAGGGTGATTTGAGCTTCAGCTGTGAGTGGTACTGGGGAGGAACGCTTGTAGAGATCCCCGATGTAGAGTGTGGTGTACGAAAGGACAGGGAACCAGCCTAGCCATGCACTGAGGGGAATGTCGTAAAGAATGTCCCGAGAAGCTTCGACATACAGAAGTGATCACTCACAAGAACTGGATGAAACACTGTTCGATTGACCGTGAGAGAGGAAAGACCAGAAGAATGGAAGGCGCACAATCTGCCTGATCACCCGAGGCAGGGTCAACATGTTAGACCAAATGTCCTTGAGCTCTTGAGTGAGTGACTTCCTGCGTGATTTCCTGTATCTTTCTGTCAATGCATTTCAGGTAACAAAAGAACGCCCCACCCACCCCGCGGCATCTGTATTCGGAAGTAGAATCCGTTCCTTTATGAGTACAGCCATCACGAGGTGACTGCCAAGGAGCAAGCAGGACGCAATGACAGAAAGGGCCTGGAGTTGGGTTCTTCCAAATAAGGGGAACATGGTCGTGAGGTCGACATTTCCACTGAAAGGGCCAGTCACCAATGAGCTTAGTCCACGGCGGTGCTAAGTTAATGTACTTACGCAAAGAAGCCAATTACGGCGCCTACTGCCATCATACGCGCGGCCCACGCATTGCCTTGGGGTTGAGAAGACGAGGGGAGTGTGTCAACGAGCAAAGCTCGATCCACGGCCATTACTACAGCCCAAATTATCAGTATCTCCACTGGTGAGGCAAATGTTAAGACCGCACCTGCATTAATAGAAAAGTCAACGAAACAAATTGCGAATACCGCAAGCCATATTGTCAATAAGTCATTCTACCAATCCGTCAGTATGTTTTGCGAAGAAGAAGACCTAACATACAGAAGTATTATTCCACCCTGTAAAGATCGCCGCGAACCACCTAGTGAAACCTAATAGCAGCATGGCGACTATACATATGATGGTGCCGACCATCATGTATGGTCTCCGCCTGCCAAATCTCGAAGTACAATTGTCCGCTAAGACACCTGTGGACTTGTTCTAGTGCTGTATCTCCCAATATTATAAATGTACCCACCTATGAGAGGATGCATGATCAATCCTGACAAAGGTCCGGCGACAAATACGATGGCTATTTGTGATTTCGACAACCCAAGAGAAAGAAGGTACGGTGATGCTAGTATTCGGATTCCACGCTCCTTTAGGACAGTTTCAAAAGACAAATTTGTTTAACGCACCATATGACATTTCAACACTCCAGAATATCTGCACTCCAAGCAATCCGATAGTCAATGTTGGTAGGCGCAACCATTGAGGACCGACGATCCTTGACACGCCTCTAAACCTTTGATGGCTTCGACCGCTGCCTTCCTCCTGTGCCAATGGGAGCGCAGATATTCCTGTCATTTTCCCGCACGATGGCGAGGATGAATCAAGACTTTGGTAGAATGGACAAGAGGTTTGTGTACGAATCCCCTTTTCCAGTCGCTGAACCTGGAGTAGTTACGTTGGTGGCGTCAAGCTTTTTTTCTCACGCTCTAACCACGGCATGTCTTCATCCACTGGTAAAAGCCATCAAGCTCGACCCTGTCCCTTATGAGAGCTGGGTTCTGGATGTTCATGTCTTGTCAACAAAACCTTGTCTCGGAACCGACCCTTGGTGCGTTACTCACGAGTTCCGCACGCTGCGATTTGGGTGCCGCCAGAACATCTGTTGCTGATGGAGAACTGAAAGAACTTCCAGCGCTCTAGCTGGAGCTCTAGAACATCCCCCTATGTAAGCATCCGGAGCTGAGCGCTGAATCATGGTACGTGAACATCTTGAGTCGTCGGGTAGACAATGAAGCAATGAAGTTGATCGACAAGGCTCATCTCAGGCTGGGGCCGGCGTGTGTCGCCGCCGGCAGTTACTGCAATAAAGGACAGGCGACAAATTGAGACAGAAGTGCTGGGAAGATAGTGGAATTGATGACAGCCAGTAATAGAGAAAGGGTTCGAGCTTAGAAGGTAATACACTCAGTTCAGACTACGTCGTAAACGTCGAAGGTGGTCCACAATAAATGAGGAAGACAGAGATGGTAGAAATCTGTTACCTGATATGAAACGTTTTGTAAGGCACAGCAACACCCCGCATACGACGTACTTCCCCATCACCCCCGTTCTCAAAACGATATACACGTACCCTCCTAATGGTTGGAGCCGAAAGGTGATCCTCAACGCTGGTTGCTGCAAGATAGGAATTTTTTCTATTGTTCACTCTCGAGGTCTTGAATGATCAATTTCTAATAAACGAGAAACTATTTCAACAAACTCCAACATTTCGATTCTCAGAATTTGAATCAAGATATATCGTAGTGTACACACGACAGCAACATATTGGTGGCGTACGAATGGCGCGTCACTACTTACCCGATTATCATGTAACAAACTCGCTCCAAGCTAGCACACGCGGCGGTGTAAGTCTGTCAAGTGAGAATAGCACAGACCCTACTAATCCAATGTAAAGCAACCACCTAGCTACACGGTGTGCGAGCGCGTTCGCGTCCGACAATCGCTTGGGTTTCTTGCCTCGAGTACACCAAGTTAATGGCGGAGATAGGGGTAGATAATAGGTATCCGGCACCATAAAAGAATTGAGTGTGAGTGGAACCACTGTAGTCTTTGGCTTGTCTAAGGTAGAGTGCGACGTGCGTGCGTAAACCACGTCATTACGTTGACCATCAGTCCGTTTCCCTTCAACCGCCTCATCTTTTTTTGTTCTTTTCTTTCCTTTTCCTTCTCTTCTCCTTTCTTCTCTATATCATATTCTCCCTCACTCTCGTACATCGATTAGCTACATTGTGGCACCGTTATATACCATTTACATACTCCATACCATAGGCACACCACATCAACCAGCTTCTTCACACACTACCTCAAAACCTATTATGCAGAGTTGCTTCATCTACTTAGGCGGCCCGCCGGCACTGCCATCGTGGTCCTGGGATCCAAGGTCTCCACCTACTATGTCAGTAGGAGAGCAGCCGTCGCAGGCAGCAGGCTAGTAATACACCAAGGTTTCAGAGCCGGAAAGTCTCACTGCTAGATTCACAGAACCAACTCACCAGAGTACCAGCAGCGGCTGAAAGTCCGCCACCAATGGCTTCGAGACAACCTGAAAGGTGAGGAGAGAGAGGTAAGCACCAATGTTTAACCTTTAGAAAGGTATCTATGAACCTGCTATGTAGTGGGGACTCTCAGTCTGAAGGGGAGTGTGTTTGCGAGCACGACGGCGTCCGCTCGTCGTTGTCTAATGACCTGTAAGGTGAGTGGCGAAAACTTTGTTAATTAAATCAATTCTGATAAAACAAAAACTCAGCGTAGATCTTCGACACTGAGGAGTAATCCTGAGGGTGTATATCAAGAAAGTGAAGGCCTACAATGGCCAGACAGATGAGAGGGAGAGGGGATGGATTAACTACCGAATTATTACAAAATATACAGGTATTTATACTACGAGAGGCCAATATTCAACGGAACTGCGAATGAATTAGGGAACAAATAGGAACGTTCGAGACTGATACTTTGGCTGTAAATTACAACAATACCATAAGGACTGCGAGCGTAAAGGAGAAAAGAGGGAATGTCGGCGAAGGGAATACACTATGATATAATAAGTGAATAAGACTGACTGGGTAGATTAACGTGAACGGAACTTGTAAATGAAATGAAACAATAGAAAATAGGAATATTGACACACCTAGCACGAGCGAGGTGTTAATTCTCGGACAAGAGCCACGTGACCAAGCAACATTATTACTTGGCCAAAATTGATGGTGTCAGAGATTTTCGGTTCATCGGAGTAGGCCCCTCCCAGAGGAGGCAACACAAGAGGTGAGCTACAATGATAATCCGAATGTCCGATTGCATCATGGCCCTCCTAGAATGGCTATTTATCCATACCTTTGATTATTAGCATCGACATCGAGAAATGATCTGTCTAGGCAGGCACCCAACAAGCCTTGGCTTCGCTGCTGTGACTACCTTGTCCTTATCACTCATTTCGCCCAGTGACCTTAGCAGTCGAGCCCGCCCACGAATCCTCGATCTCCTAATGGTCAATATGATTTGACTCTCCACGTCTTGGGATAGAGCGATCTCAAAAGGGCGTAATTCATTGATAGTCCTGAGAGGGGGCCAGCAAGAATCAACAAACCCCCAAATTCAAAAGTGCTTGTTATGTGAAAACCCAGTACAAAAAGCCAAGTACTAGCGCGGTATTTAATATTATTGGATTTAATGCCACAGCTTCGGGATCTAAGATCATCTAACTCTAACAAGCGCAACCGTGAAGGACCCAACCAAGATTGAGTTTATGCCATAAAATCCCACGAACAGACACATCATTGTTAGAGATGTCCAAATTGGTTTCAACCATCGCTCCAATGTTCTTATCAGCTGTCTTTACCATACTCGAATAACCGCCTTCAGTGCCTGACCCGGATGAGAGAGTGAAATCGCTGAGCGGACGGCTCATTGGCCATGTCTTCGCATTGTCATAACTGACACGAAAGCGCACTTTCATCCTCGTCACAGTGCTTGCAGAGTTTAGGAAAATGGTTTGCGTGGGTGCGTCTGTTTCCGCGTTGTTATAAAAGAGAATGGAGGCTTCGTTCTCGGGATCCAAAAGTTTATCATCTGATGTATAGGCAGAGAATCCGCCACTGATACTGCCACGTGAGATCCAGCGACGCTTGGCCGCTGCCCAGTTAGTGGAATTGGCTCGGTCATTGCGGTACAGAGATCCATCATTGAGCTCCGCGATCGTAGCTTCCCCAGTGGACTCGGGGAGCTTCTGAACCTGCCACATTATGCTGTGATCCTTGCTATAGATGTTGCGGAATTGAGCAGGAATAATGATAACACCGTCAGACGTATAAAGCCCAGCACCGGGACCAACAGCATCCCATGCCCAAGCGGACCCGCCAGCCCGAGTTTTGGGTGTCAAGGTCGCCGTCATATCCGTAGGTTTTGATGATCCATCCATCCCCTTGAACGTCATGCCGTCATCATCACTTTTCATGACGTAGACGCGACGTTGACCCCATTGAGTAATACACGTCGTTGGCAAACCAGTCTCGGGGTTGGCCCCTCCAGACTGGCTCGTGTTGGCTGAATTCCAAGACATGAAGAGCCAGATAGTGCCCATCTGGCAATCGACAACAGGGGTGGGATTACTGATGGTATCATCTCCGATACTAGCGGCTTGCATAAGCGTCGACCAACCCCCTGCAGTCTGGCCATTATTACTGCCGCGCTTGTACATCACGTTGATATTACCATAATCCTTGTTGCTCTTCGCGCAACCTTCTGTGAATGCAAGCAGTGTCCCTGCATTCGTCTTGACAATGGCCGGGATACGGAATGTGTGGTGGGTGATTCCGTTCAAACCTTCGGCGTGGTTGCCTTTGAAAAGCATGAATGAAGTACTAGTAGGAGTTTCGGCCGACGCTGGATCTGTTATGGTGGGAGCTGCGGATGCGAAGGGCGCGAACAAGAGCGTTTCTACTGCAAAAATAACAGCAAAGACGCAGGTGAATTTCAGAACTCTGTTCATTGCACCGCTTTAAGTTGCACGATCTGGGTAGCACGTTTACTTGACTGTGGATGGGAAGGAAGAAATGTAACATACCAATGAGGTAGAACGTAGGTCAACATTGGGATGAACAAAGGATATTGCAACCATACTTATGGCCAGGACATATCCGCCTGATAGTCAGAGGCAGTTACAGACATCACAGAGGGGCCGTAGATGGGTAACACAAGTGCATATGGCACAAAGACAAGAACATCGTTTTCTTAAATTAGATCATGTTGCACATGCATACATCTCGTATATCGCTAGACCAAGCATATGGGATCATGCATGAGGATCGCAGCGCATATAGATACACCTGGCAAGGCACGGGTGAGGTTGTGGATTCTCGACGAGCCACATGACTAAGCCACATCATCACTCGGCTTGGAATTGGAATACTCTTTCTTATCAAGGTCTCCTGCTTCGACCTTCGCTTTATTAAAAACTCACCTTCCCACCCCTTTTGTGTTGAACTCCTGCCCAGGTGATCGAGTGAGGCCGCACTGTGGGTGACCCGCCGCATCCCTCCTCGATTTCATCGCCCGGGGAACTTGGACACTACTTAGCCCAACCCCCCTCGGCCTACACTCCCATGGCCGGAGTTCATGTATATTTATAATACATATATTCAGCGCCCGAAGTAGCTGCCAGACGAGAGATTGAACGCAGATCAAGATCCTCAAGAGTCGAACCATGCCAACAGCTAGGCACCTGGCACGGTAGACATTTATATACTGAGTCGCTACCTGGGTAATGTGAACAGAAACCAGCGTTTCGTTCCTCCTTGTGAGAATCTCCAGGTTGATGGCGATATGAATCAATGGTAATGATCTTGTAGTGCCAAGAGCGCCAGCTCAGTGTAGTAGTTATTTATTTTGTAGCTCAATTTGAAAGTAGTGTTCGGTAGAAATAACAAGCTGGGACAGAGCAAGCCCTTCCAATATCAAGTAAGAACTGCACAAGGTGAAGATCTAGTAGATCTGCGACTTACTGGGCACAGGACGTGAAAGGTGTGTCGTAGTCCTAGTAAAAGATACATATAAATAGCCTAACTACACTAACTGAAGACGTGGCGCATCGAGCTGCGTCTACCATAAGCACCACTGAGCGCCGATTTTGATCCCGGTTCAGCGCCCAACTCACATCGTATGCCACTCTAGTCACAAGTCACAACCCAAGACGCTGGAGACAGGAAGAGCAGGACCAGTACATGCATCGCTCGGCTTGTGACAACAATCAACGATTCCAGTCAATCTTCGATAAGCGACTACCTTGACCTAATGGCTCGCTGCAGTTTTCACTGAGCAAATTACCAGCCGAACCTTCTGTTCATGCGACGTCGCCTCACGTCAGATTACAGTGACCCGTTAAAGTTATGAACATGTGCGCATCATAATAGTCACCTATATGACCCACAGTAGTTCCGCTATAGGTGTCAACAACTGCATCAGCCTGACTTTCTGTAAGCCTCGTTGGACCGATTGGCCAGCTAGCCATTTTGTATCCCACGCAATGTCATTTGTGTTATGCTGAGGTCAAAGTATAAGTGGCATGTGGGTATCGTAGCTGCTCACTGGGTGACCCACCACACTGTACAGTGGATCCACCATTGTATGTTTTGATACTCTTATGACTCTTGGCGTGATTGCCTCCAAGGCTATATTGGTATGAAATACTAACAGATGATCCCACAGAATCAATTTACTATTCTGGCGTCGTTTTCTGTAATATCGAATGTCGTAGTCTTCACCATAGAAATTATGTGGGCCTGACAAATTTAAACCGGTCTGCCCAGAGGGGAACTATATATCTGAAACTATATATCTGAGGATAGTGGGAGATGAGGTCTACGCTCTGCTGGGGCATCTAGACACCAATCAATTCACGAAAATTTGATATTGGAGAAGGAGGTAAGCGTCTTGTACACCCAATATTGCTCACCTTTCCCGAAATTAAGAGACAGAACCCGTGAATAGTGATACCAATCGACATGCATGTGCAACAATGCGGGGGAAGGTACAACTATGGGCCTTTCAGTTTGTCTCGATGCTACCTTGTCAAAATTAAACACCACAAAAAACCTCATCAAACATACGGGTAAACGCCACCATCATCTAAAGTTAGCCATTTGTGCCAAGACCCGCCAGCTAGAAAGACATAAAAGGGCGCAAGACGAGCCGTATCCTAAGCACAAACCCAAACTCAACTCACCAACTAACAATCCCAACAACTTCTAACCACATAATCACCATGAAGTCTACTCAATTCTTCTTCGCTCTCGTTGCTCTCTTCGCCACGGCAGTTATCGCTTCCCCAGCGCCCTCTCCGGCGACTGAGACCACTTGTCAATTCGGGAGCATCTTCGGTGCAGGCGATGCTCTCTGTAGCGCCCACTGTATCGCAGAGGGCGATATCCATGGTGGCCATTGCGACTCCAGTAAGTGCAAACAACCCTTCCTTTGTCTGTGAGCAAGGATTGACGTGAATTTGCGTCATATTAGACCAGGTCTGCATCTGCAACTAAGAGATGTACCTAAGGGTGACCAATTCTGGGTGTAATTCGGTCTATTGTAATATGTACCGGCTCGGCGAGATCAGTGTTTGTGTTGTATGTTTGACCGTTGAATGAGAATCTATCTGCTCGTATTCTATGTTATGCGCCGCCGAACTCGCGTGTCACCGGGCGCTGCAAGTGTCGTAAAATGAGTAGGGATTCAATAATGGACTCACGGTATCTGTACTGCTGAGCCGTCTGTGCTTCATAGAAAACGAGATCACGTGTTCTGGTCGGGCGCCGGCTGATCACATTTTTCCAGGCCTCAGAAATAAATGATTTTCAGCATAAACTCTTTGACGTTGCCCCGATTACCACATCTCTATGCGACATATGCGATACCGACGTGCATTATTGTCCCGGGAAATGATTGGTACCACTGAGGGACGTATCCAGTCATCATTGATGCGTCTTTCGGGTCCAAATTCAGCATCATCACAGGCTTCAACCGCACCTTTCTTTCCACAACTCCCGCCGCTTGCCCTAGAGTGCTACGATCGACTACCATCTAGATCTCCACCACACCTCGTCGCTCTTCAGGGAATCCCAGGCGAGCACATGCACTAAATCAAGGGATATATCCGACCCACTTACATTGCTGTCCAGATTGTTGGACCTCATCGCAGGATGCGTTCGATTATTCTTGTTCCGGGCTCTTGCGATGCCTGTACACCCGTTTCTTCTAGTGCAACTAAAGTGCCAATAAATGAGCGTCATACCCCTGGTAATCGCATACTCACGCCGATCTTGCCGTTTGGCTGAGGTCTTGAATCACACCTTTCGTTCATCCTTGACTTACTGTGATTGTCTATAGCAATCGCATATTGGGGACTCCATTCGCTCGTCTGCAACGGAACGAAGCCCTGGCGATGTCTATATCTAGAAGAACATATTTCCTGCATCTCAGAGATCGACTTGATTATTGGATTGATATGAAACCCAGCGGGAGTTCTGAACGTAGTCCTATAGGGGGAGTGAGTTTCAGCTTACACTGCTACAGAGCTGACACACATCAGCGATTACGACTCGTAGGGGTGCACAAGCGCAGGGAGTCACATATTTCGTTCGGCGAGGCACGGCGCAGGATTTGGAGAGGAAAAGGTTTGGGAAAGTACTCGTACATTTACTGTTGCTGGTAAATGGACCATAGTATGCCAGAGACTATGATTCTGCTTTAGTATTCGACCGGGGTGCCACTAAGAACCCTGATGTTATGTTGAGGGTTGGGCTGGGCGGTATCTGTCTCGACTGTTCATACCCGATTTGATGGTATGTACTGGAGGTGTTGAGTAATATTTTCCTCGCGTATGTTCATATAGATCAACCCCGAGCCAGACCCAGAGCCTCGGGGTGGAAGTGGCGATGTCGTTCCAGGGTTTAGAAACGTTTCCGCTAACGTTCCATGCTCTGACATTAAGATCCGGGAAGCAGGGAAGGTAAAGACGGAGTATTCAGCGATATGGTTGACGAAGATGTGAGAGAGGATTTCGTTGGCCAGCATAACTATATTATAGATTCTTTGATGTCCTAATTTGGGGCAGCTGGTCCCAGTTTCTTTAGTCGAACCAAAGCATCGCACCGCCATGTTAGTTAGCTATCATATCTCACTTGTAAGCTCTTCTTCAACCTCTTGTAGAAGTGCCCCGGCTTTTTCATTCCTGATCCGGATAGTACATTCATATGGCTTGGGGTGACTACACAAGCAAGTGAGAAGAACTGTAATGTTGGGATGTGATCACAAACCTTGTCAAACCAGTATCAAGACCAATAGAGGGTATAATTTCATCTCCATTCATATCTTTAATTCGCTCTATCTTGAAGAGAGAGAGAATTGTTGCGGCGGCGATCCACAAGTTCCCGTCAGCCAGATAACGACCTGGACACACCCTGACATCCCAGTAGGTTATTCCGTAGTAGATTGCCCAGTCAAAGGGAGCAGCTCACCGTCTACCAAAACCAAAATGGAATCCAGGGAACTGTTCCCCACCCCCTCCTTCCGCCCTTGGTTCGTATCTGGAAGGATTGAAGGAATTCGCATCTTGGTACAAGGCCTCGTCCCGTGAGATTCCCCTATCGAGTTTGTCAGGATATTACGTCAACAGACTCCCGGGTAAGGTCATACCATCCGTTGGCGAAAACGGTTGTACCCTTCGGGATAAACATGCCTTTATAAATATCATCAGATAGCGCACAATGTGGTACTCCTATCACAACTCATTAGAAACAGGTTTCAACGCATGGGATTTATACGTACCAAGTGGGGCTATAGTCAACCAACTATTGAACTGCATCAGGTATCCTGTAGACAACTCCACGAAAGGACTCACCGATATGTCTCCTGGATAACACACTCGACATAGGGGAGAGCATCTCGATCCCCAAGTTCCGGCAAGCGCGAACCAAGTAGAAAAGCGTCGAGCTCATCCTGGGCCCGCTCTTGACATTCAGGGTGAAGGACCATTGCAAGAATGAAGACAGATAGCGTAGCCCATATCTTCCGGAAAGTGTGTGGGAGTTAAGACGTCAAATTTAAGGTTCTGCTATTATGGTTCAGTCGTGACGCTCACCGAGTCTGATCCCGCGCCAAGTATTGCAGAAGCAGCTCCTTTTACGTCTTCGTAACTTGGTTTGGATTCGTCCTTGCCATCCCGTTGAAGGCGTTCCAAGTGATATGACAAAAAGGACGGTTTGGCCGTTCCTTCAAGCTATGCATACCATACTAAATTCAACATATGCCGAGTATACGATCATTGGTATCTCACCATCTGTTGTCGAACCTGCGCCAACGGATAGTTATGGAGCCTCTGAATTGCAGGGTAGAATCCCCGAGCACGGTTTGCGAAAAGAGTTCCTGGAAACCAAGAAGGGAAATATTGTACTTTGGGCTCGGCATTAGCGATGCGTGATGGTGCTCTTGGGGATCGACTCATGCACTCAATGACTCACAAATTGGGAAGAGGTCAACCAGTGTACCTCCAGGAGGACCGCATTGTGTGAAGGCATCACTATTATCTCGTACGATTTTGTCGTAATTGGGATCGTTTTCGGTATACATATCGTGGCCGAAGGCAATTCGAAGAACGACAGATGCTCCGAACCTAGAAGTGTAGCACCCCGTAAATCAAGCAACCAGGTATGTAGGCACGACTAACCCTCGTAAGATGTCCTCCCTGTTTTCCTTTCCTCGGGCTAGGTTGAGTGCCAATCGCCTTGCTTGGGTGGCTTGTAGATCCTTGTATTCCTCGACTTTCTTCTGACTGAAATACTCCTTAAAGAGGCGGCGTTGCTGTTGAAACGCTTTCCCATAGTGCAAGAGGCCTAGCGCAATCCCCCATCCCATGCTGTACGTTCGTAAGCGTGGAGTCAGATCGAATTAAATGAGCGACTTACAGATCAAAAATCGGGAAATCAGGCCTGTCGCTATAGTTCCAGCTCCTCTTTTCGAAGAGATCAACCGCTGCCTCAGTTGTATTAAGCACAATAATTGAACGATTTAGAATGCGGAGGTGGATTACATCCCCTGGTGTGAATAGCTGACAGTCAGGACGTAATATACACAGTACAAAGCCCTTGTGCGAACCGTAGGTTTTTGCCCATTTTGTGTATTGGAGCTCAGGATTCTCAGATGGGATGTATCTTAAGTGACCAATGATAGGGTCAGACGGCGGGCTAGGCGGTAAGGGCACCTTGAGAGCTCTCCGGCGTCGTACAGCAAGAGCCCAAGCGAGAGAAATCAGGAGTACAGCGATGGTAAACGGTTCCATGGATCAGTGAAATGATTGTTCGAGGGTGAGGGGCCCTCGAGGGTTCATGTAGGTGGTCATGCATCACAGATGTTCCGGGTCACCAGACCCGTGGAACGCCACTGGGTGGAATTTCTAACTCGACTTACGGTCACAAGTTGAGGTGGTTGGTGGGGTTGCGAACCCCATCCTATTTACAGCCTGTATGTCCCACAGGATGAATCATTGTTGGCCATGGGCCTTCTCATTATAGCTCAGCCCACTTCTAGGGTAATGCAGGGTAAATCTCGTGATTTTTTTAAAGATCAAATCACACCGAAGGCGAAGAACTAGAGCCACTGAGAACTTTTGCGTGTGACAAGCCGGGTAATGGAAGAAAGCCTCCCGAAGGAGTCCAGTGAATTTGGGGCATTTTGATGCGAGCCTAGAACTTCACTTAGAGATCTATGTATGTGCAGGAACTAAATATTAACTGAGGATACTACAGCAATGAGCTGGAACCGGGGTATGACGTCTTACTTTTGACAATAGCGGGTTCACCGATCAAATTGTCCGTGAAGCGTACCGTATCAGGTACAGTATTACCGTTGGGTCGGGGACTGCATTAACTTGGGCCAAAATCACCAACTTGATCCAATCTTACAACGCGGAGACGACGATGTGAATCAAGTTAGCCCCAATGAAGTCGAAGCGAGCTGGAAAATCGATCATGTGGACGATAACCTTACACAAGATGTTTATCACTTTCAGCAGCGCTTAACACATTTTCGACTTTCTAAACCGACAACCCGAGAGAATTCCCTCCTCGAACTATTACACCAACATTGAGTATCTGATAGCCTCCACCAGAAGCGTTGCATAGATCAGAATGCAAGGAAATAAAGCGGGAGGTCTATAATAAATGAGAAAGACCGCTACTCTGGATCTTCTCGATCGCTTCCGGGGTACGTGGAAACGGAAGGCATGGGTTAACGCAACCCGCGAGGAAATATGAATTCTCCAAATATTGGAGAACAGAAGGGTAGAAGGCATCATCCACCCAACTCATCGTCACCAAGTTGTCGTCGCTGCATATATCAATGTTCGCGCCCTTCAATTTCCGGCGGATTCCGTCAATACTTATGCTCTCCATCGTGTCCAGATCGATGTGCACCTGGACCGAGGAGATCTTCGCAGTCCGACACGCGTCCAAAATCCTAATCAAATTATCCTCCGTCCACTCCCCTGCGATCCCCAGCTTCACCATGCGTATATCGTGTTTCCATTGGCTAGGAACGTCGAGAAGAAGTGATAGGGATCAGGGATTTCGGGATTTCCGTGGTCGAATAAGCACCCGATGTGCAAGATGCGGATGTTCGGGCAATCAAGGCTTGCAATGACGCGGAATACATCAGTGCCAGTCGGACCAAAATGAAGTGTTCGCAGTTCTGGGAGGGGTACCTGATCCGGCAAGAGTCCGGGGTCGTTGATCTGTATCGCCTTCCGCAAAGTCATAAAGGTGGCAGACGTGCACAACGACATGGCTTTTAGAACATCCTCGCCTGACCGATTCCAGGCAATATCTACACAGAGAAGCTTTCCCCAAGACATGTGGAGCCAAATGGGTGTCCTATCCGTTGAAGACCACCTTAAATAGGGGAATTCCCGAAATAGCATGAATGGTAGGAAATTCCGTGTTACCGAGATCTATATCGACATATTTCAACGCGACAGCACGCTCAAAAGCGAAACACTCAAGAGCCTCTGCCAGGGGTGGATCGATCCTCAACCTTAGTGAGCTCCATCGGTGACATTGTGGGGTTAATATTCGTAGGACACGCGAAAGATATCGCATTCGTATATTGTTGTCCAGGAGGTGCGGGGATGGTGAATACGGAAGCGCTGACAACGAAAAAATGTCGATGTGGAGAGGGTGGTCCCCTGATCGGTCAACCCAGAGTTCAAGTGCTGGGGGAGTAGGTTTACGGGTGTCCACTATAACGCACAACTTGCACCACAAGTTGGCGAAAGCGATCGCAACAGAGCGCCAGTGGTGATTCACAGAACAGAGTCTGTACGCGACACTGGGGAGCCCGTTCGAATGGAAGAGGAAAATTTCGCGAAGGAGCTCATTCAGAATGCGCTCAATGTGAGAAGTGTTCGACAACCTAGGAAAATATGGTTATTTTGATCAGCTCGTGCAATGGGTCCTGTTGAGCGTGAATGTGGAAGGGCGTACATGAAAGTGATTGGTTAGAAGGACAAAGCCGGACTAGTGACTGCTTGACGAGAAGGTTAACTTAATAACTTAATAAGCGCTGATCACCCCCCGTGTCAACGCAAGGTTATGCGATGACGTCCATCCCAGGACATTGATCCGAATAACCCTTCTCTGTCGATCTTGACTACAGCCAGCTGTTTATATTAATCAAGTGGACAACCGCTTTCGCGTAAAAGGCGCAACATGGGTGTTCCTTACTGCCTCAGGAGATGATTATTGCTACTGAAGCGTAACCGCGCCTCTCAGTCGCCAACTGCGGTGTCCCCCTCGATCCCGTCTCGAGAGGGTCCTCTCATTTGCATAGTGTGGCCCCCTATTCTTCTCAACGTCCAAGATGCCGCAGTCTCTTGTCAGAGTTGACATCTCCGCCTTAGGGTGTGGCACTCAGTGCCGTGTCAGTCGGCGTCTCGGCGGTCAAAGGCGGTCAAAGTCGTCCGACTAGACGACAATGCGCCTACGTTAAGCTTTGACCGCCAATATTTGGCGGTCCCGTCTTTATCAATGATCATCAAATAGCTACAAACAACAAACACCCCTGACCTTTTGACCATCACGATCGGCTTTCCCGGACTCCAGTCAACTGCACCCGCACGAAGTCATAACAAGTCAACAAGTCAATTTCATAGTACCATCCACCTGTAACCCTGAATGTGGTAATGGGACCCAAAGGCCACAGCTGGATCGGTATGCCCATCGACCCACCTGTTCGCTCTCGTTTGCGCATCTCGAGCTCTGCGCTACGGCCGATAACCTACGTGATGGTGTTGGCGAGTGCTGGCCCGACTACCCAGAGGTTAATCCTAGAACTGGGAGGTCGCATGGCACTTGTTGATCTAATTGATCAACTATGTTACTGTACGGTTTAGATGTTATTGCTTTGTGGGAACTGAAGAGGGCAACCAACTCCATTAGTTGCTCGTACCTTTACTCGAAGCTCTTCACCATAGGTCCTTCGCAAAATCTAAAGAATAACGCAACTGTTCAACGTTGTATCTCTGGTCCTGCTCTGGCCTGG
>MU151450.1:6680-24958 GCA_015584085.1 Macrolepiota fuliginosa MF-IS2
AGTTCAGTGATATGCTGGAGGACCAAAATGATGGAGCGATGTCTTATATCGATTATATGTGGTCCCTCTCTCCGTTATATCCTCTGGTTCTGGTTGCTGAAATGTTGGGTGTCATAGATCTAGTACTGATACATAAACAGATAACGAACATTGTAAGCACCCCCGTTAGATGCTTCCGAGCCGCCCAGATGATTAATACCCATCTTTTTCGGCTCAACAACGGAAGTGCACCCAGTGGTAGTGCAAGTATCCGTGACTGCCGCAGTGAGAACATAATACACGGCCGTACAATAAACGCATAATACTGTGCTTTTTGAGAGGATCTTGTGCTGCATCTATGGTACAATATGTTCATACCCATCTTGTATCTTCTGCATATGACTACGATGGATCTTTATGCCCAAGCTGGAAACGCCCCGAAGCAGGATGGAGGCCGGACACGCACCCCAGTGGAAAAGCTTCCCGTGTACTGCACAGCCAGAATGTGCACGGGCTGCCCTGCTTCACAGCATAGCCGAATTTTCTGTCGAGGTCAAATATTTTTGGGAGCGGTAGGTGGGTGATGAGGACGCGAAGATGCAATTGGCTTGTAACTCATGTGACAGACATAACCACATCTTCTTATTCTACGCCTATTACACATTCAACGTAACCTGAGCCTCCAATTGTGTCATGCGCATCCTGAGCACTCTCCACTGCCAATGCCCACACCACCCCGCTCTTGCCCCTTCCTGCCCGTACCGCATTCCGCTCTTTCTCGAGCTGGCCCCCAGCTCTGCGCGGAAGAGCGAGACCAGGCCCTCTGTACCACCATGAATTACAAGGGAGGGGCATATGTCCTCGTCTGGGCTTGGGCTATCGGAGTATCTTTGTGATGACGATGTGGATGCGGATGCGCCAGATGTTGAGAAGTGGTCGTGGGGTAGACGCGTATAGATTGGTCTAGTAGGGGTGACTATAACCACCGTGTGGCTGTTGTGCTCTCTTGGGTATAACTGTGGCGGCGTGTGTAGGCGTTGGGTTAGTGAAGCTAAACCGGCATTCTCGGAAATCTTGGGACATATTTTCGATTTTGAGGAGGACAATACTGGAAGACTGAAACTATTTTCTTGTACGCTACGCTTGGCGCATTCCAGTCCCCCGTTCCCAGAAATCAATAAGCAACTTCCGTGAGTTACGGGGGAAGTAAGCTCACCATATTTTTTAGTGCTTAATCACCCACTTACGCATGGTTTAAGACGTTCAATGAGGCTGTACATGCTATACATGCCTTGCAAATCGGCAATCAACCACGACGGAACGGGACACCACCCGACCCCACAATCTCACGCCACAAGAAGGCGGTCGGTGACGGCGTCAAGACCGAAGGCTTTCCTAGTAAAGTTGTGAACAACTCCGAATGGCGGTACAACATGCGAGACCCTTCGAATGAAGGTCTGTCATGACTGTTTTTTACTACATGAACGCTCTCGACTTTAAGGGGAGTTATCAAGGACTACTTATTGTCTCTACCAAACCAAGGCTTATTGCCCCCCGGATCATAAAACACGAGAGGTAGTCTGGCGTCGGACAGCTCCCGGCGAGAATGATGGATATATGAACTGAATAATGTGTGTTTTTGAAAAAAGAAAATCCAAGTTTATTGCACAGAGCGTAACCTAATACAAGTGGGTGCACAATAGCAGTCCCATGTGTTGAGTGAGCGAAAACTGCCTTGTCTGAATCACGAGTCACGATCCATAACTAATCATCAGCACCAGCCGATGCCGCCAGCTATATTCTGATCATCCTACTGATACCAACACATATGTACACCTTAACAAAAGGTGAAAGTTTGTGTTTTGTGGAGTGAAAGATCGGATGCCTGACCCCTTACCAATAACAATTATCCAAGCCTAACGATGCCCCCAAGCTAAGTTCCTATCTGACCCCCCGAGACCACATTACTACGACGGATCCAACGACTAATAGAACTTATTACTGGACGTTAATTACTGTCGGTTGGGTCAGCCTTGTATTAGAGTAACTCAGGCCTAGGTATAAGTTTTTGGTTATCTAAATATATGATGATGACGTTGATCGCAGATCCCAATATTGCCGTTCTACGTCATTCCTTCGTTTACTGACCGTTGATATTCTACGCTAAAACTGCTACACGTTGACAAAGCCCACGGCTGGAAATCGGCCTTGGGTGCTGCTAGTGAAACCGTGAACAGCCCCAAACAGCGGTGAGACATACAAGGCCTCCATGATGAATCATGTTTTAACTCTCGCAATTTTGAGGGGAGATAGCAAAGTTAGGTCACTATCTCATACTAGACCGGGCCCCATTTTACTCCCTGAGTCACAGGATGCGGAAAGCTCCAAAGCTGAAACACATGTTGGATTTATGACTAGCAATACTAGACCGAGTGATGCATTCAATGAGCGAAGAGGCTCATAAATCACAATTCATAACTCATAATTAACACCAACTGATACCGTCACCACTCTTCTGATCTTCCTACTGATATGAACACACCGATCGCGCCTACATAAATGAGGACCTACATTTGTTGGAGTGATGGGTTGAATAGCACTCCCTGCCAAGAATAGCTATCTAAGCCCGCCAATGCTCATTAGATTACCGCTGCCCGCATAGAGATGACAGTATCGTGACGGACGCGATAGCTGACAGAACCTGTCTCCAAGTATGGCTTGCGGTCAGTCAAGTCAACTTGGTGTTAGGCGAATAAGCCTACGTCTGGTGGGATACTATGCCCGAACATTCTTGGATGTTATCTGGATTCTGGAGCCACGTATGTGATAATGGTTTTAATTCTGTGTCTCCTCACTGTTCTGCATCACCCCTTCATTTCTTGAATAACTGATGTCTGATGTGTAGAAGATAGCTCAAGTTGACAAACCCCGCAATCAGCGGCAGAGTGTCGAGGGTGAGCGGTGCTCAGAATCATCGAGATCCACACTTGAAAACCCAACAGCCAGGATTCGTGGCAAAGGGAATAATGGGTTCGCTACGCTGTGAAGAGGCGGGCACTTATCGTAGCACTGCCTCGTTCTATCACCACCGCGAATATCGACGACACAGTATATTCCAATGAAATGAAGCACGACCTGAGCATAATTGACTCCCTCGGAATATGACCATAGTTCTAGTAGTACAGTCACACGCCTAAATATAACCACATCCCTCATATATATGCTAGCTGTAGTCGATCGGAGGTACAGCAAACCACATACCCATCTCCATCCAACTTGAAAGCTATGAACATTGACGACATCGAAGAAAAGCTTGGGATATTACTTCCTTGGGTCGTTCTGGGTGTCGTTTTGGCATTATTCATTGGAGCATGCCTCACTCTTGGTACCATCTGCCTTATCCTCTTATCGTCGCCAACTGGGGATCCCCCGAAACAACGTCGCTTGCTGCGGCTGTATATTGTAGCGCTCATAATAGCAGTCATTAGCCACTTTCTTTGTAATTTTTTCGCCGACAATATTCTTGCCATATTTCGTCCCCACACAGAACTGGACTTGCATCTCCTTGGGTACAGGCTGGGTTTGGCCTTTACGGTCGTCCAGTCCATTGTCATATGGATGGTCGATGGGCTTTTGGTGAGCCTGGCGTATTCTCAAATGCTAGTGGGCAATTAATTTTATCAAATTGATTTGAAAGGTATGGCGATGCTACATGGTCCAGAAGATATTCACGGGACACTCCTCACCATTCCGGAGCATAATGTTTTTAGGCGTTGTTGGTTTGTGGGTCGCCAGTTTCGGTATGAACAACCCAACCTAACCTCGTATACATTATAACGAAATTGATAATGACTTCCAGTCGCAGGAATTATTACTTGGGTGACCGGCCTCGCTATTCCCGAGGCTGTATTTTTTACAAGCAATGCGCTAACGAATATTTATGGAACCGCCTTCGTTATAACCCGCTTGTTGCGGCACAGGCGGATGGCAAGAATTTGTTTTGGAGATAAGGCATCAACGGGGAGGTGCCGCAGGATCGCCCGCATCCTGTTGGAATCGGCCGCCATCAATGTACCAATCGCGATTTGTGCAGCTGTTGGGGACATACTCCTTGCATGCGGCGCGTCCCCCATCTGACTTATTTTTGTTGTTCGGATTAGTGTCCCAAGCCAGGTTCGTCACCAGGGTTCGTGCCTACGTCGCAAGCTGAACATGTCCTACTAGGCATTTACAACTCTCCTAGTCATACACCGGGTTGCTCTGGGGAGAGCTATTGGACAACAGAGTGAGAAAGAGGTAGCGCTGGTAGTGGAGAGCAAGTTACACAATGCCCCTAAGAACATACAAATTCCACTGCCGGTAGCATGATTCTGGGGGGAAAGACGGTGCAGACCCCTGATGGTTCCAGACACGTGTTCGTAAATGTCGATCCCTTCTCTCAGTTGGTGAATGTATCTTCGTATCCATATCTATTATACGGTTCTATATATAATATACACACATACACGTGGAATTAATAAAAGGCCCAGACAGCCCAGACAAACTGAAAGCGAAGCCTGAGCTAAACCACTCGCAAAGTAGACTCGGAGTTCTGCTGAGTGCAGGGGAGAAAGCGCCAGGGTTTCTGGGTGGGCTACGGATTCAACAAATGGGCATTGACGTAACGCCTGGATCCAATCATGCTTGAGCTCGACGCATGCATGTTCGCTAGTGGCCGACCCGAATCTTGAACATCTTCGTTCAACGACCAGGTAGGTGTAGGTGCAAGGCCATGGATCCACATATCCATAGGTACAATAACGCCACCCCTATTTGGCTCCACCCTGCAATACATTCAACGCAAGCTCCAGCTGCGCCACCCGCAACCTAAGCGCATTATTCTCCGCCTTCAGTGCCCGCATCTTCTCGCTCTCCTCCTCACCATCACCCTCCCTCTCCCTCGGTCTACTCATCGCCTCCCGCTCCCTCCTCAATGCCTCCCAGGCCCTCTCTACTTCTTCCCTCTCTCTCCTCACCACACTCCGTTCTTTCTCGAGCTGGTCTTTGAACTCGGTACTGAAGAGCGAGATCAGGTCATCTGCGCCGCCGTGGATCGCCGATGAGGGGCGTACGTCCACGTCCGGGCTTGAATTATTGAAAGGTCTTTGCGATGTTGAGCCATCACGAGTTGGATGAGGATGGGGGTGTTGGTGTGTTGGGTGTTGGTATGTTGGATGTTGAGATGTGGTAGCGGGGGTGGTGGGAATGCGCATGGGTTGAGCCACCGAGGGGTGACCATAACCGCCAGGTGATTGTTGTAGATATGGCGGAGTGTGTAGAGATGTGGGTATTAGTTGTTGGTGTTGGTGCTGGTGTTGGTGACGTTGGGCCGGCATTGTGATTATCTGCGTCGCGGGAGAACGAGATTGTGGTGGTGGTGAGGGAGAAGTTTCGGGATCAATATTATTTTCCAGCGTCTGACCCTGCCCTTGCCCAGTAACTGCCTGTCCCTGCATCCGGACCGACTCTTCCTCTTCCATATCCACGTCATCTTTCACATCCTCGTCCTCTTCCAGCCTAACCGCCCTCAACAAAACCCGACAGGAACTGGGATGGGAATCATAGGGCGCAGGCCTATTACGCTTCGCTCTCGCACCAAACCGCGTACGCACGCGTTCGAGAGGCCGTCCCCTCTCCCGGTCCTTGCCCCTTCTGTCGTCTGGGCGGGGAGCGGTTGATTCGGGCCGGAGCCGCAACCCATCGGCGGGTTGGAGGGGCGGAAACGTAATTGAGCGACCAGCGTGTTGGAACTCTTGTATTCCAACCCCTGCTCCTTCTGACGTATCTGCATCCAGTGTCTGCACAGACGGCTTCAACACCTCCAATTCAACCCTCCTAATTTTCGTCTCCACTTTCGCTTTTACTTTATCCTTGGTTTGCTCCTGTGCCGCCGCTTGGGGGACAATAGGATCGAGGTTAACAGGCGAAGGTGTCACCGCCCGTGACGACGCAGGTGTGATCATTGTCAGCCCTCGTTCGACTGTCCCCGTAGGCTTCATTGCTGTTGGCACTTCAATACATGTGTAAGAGGATATGTCGGGTATGCGGGCGTGAGATAGATTCGGACTTGGGTATGGGTTGTATCGGAAGGGTGTCTGTCGTCGTTGGTCGGTGTAATGGGTGTTGTGAGTATGGAGAGGAAGATGGTGAGGGTGCGGGTAGGGCACCGGGATACGGTCGAGGCGTACGGCCGGCGGAAGACCTTTGGCCGACATATCAGAGAAATTAGGCGATTAGATGAAAAGAAATAGAAAGAGGTAGAGAGAGGAAAGAAAGAAGGAAAGCGAAGGAGGGAGAAAAACTGGGAGAAGGATTTCTAAAGCAGCGGTTGCCTGGCCGATAAGATTCAGTCTTTCTCGCTCTTCGCACCGCGTCTTCCGAGCTCATCATCCATCATTCCCCTTTCAGCGAGGTTTCTCCGATCTCTATCCCTCCCTTTCCAGCCAACAATGCGATCCTCATTTGATCTCGCGTGGCCCCCATCACACCGTCCTTGATAAAATATCACTTCCGTCCATCGCAGTCTCCAGCCCCGCTCCGATACCCAGAGTGATTCTCCTGACGGCTTGTGCAACTACCGATGTCCGTTCGTTACCATTTACGGGCGCTGCCAGCATAGCCGGAATACGGATAGGGGTCCCGGCCGATCAAATGTTGCCCAAACATATCTGCATTGCTATTCGCCGGGTGTATGCTAACTGACATTGACATGTACCCATCCGTCTCACATCCCAGGCTATGTATAAGTATTGTATAAGTATGTAATCCCCCTCAGCGCTCCGAACCCATGGCCATCTGTCACGTCAAACTTTTGTTTAAGTTCTAGTTCACTACTTTAACTATTGGTCAGGTGGCGGCATTCCGCCGGATCAATCCCGCACCGAATGCTTACCTGCTAGTCAGTGCAACGCCTGGTGCATGCGCGCACCTCCTTCAGTTCGGCAACCCGCCAGATTGCTCACTCAGACCTACGCCTCACTCCAGGAATGTCGGCACACCATCGAGTCATCTCCATATCGTGACTCATTACCATTACACGTACACCAACGATGTGACATGGCATAACCCCGGAACCCCACCAGAACCTACGTGCCTATCAAAAAAAAAATACAAGAATAACAACCTCTCAGCATCTCGGTCAGACCGTGCCGGAGTCACTGTCGTAACCCGCATACACGTACATATCTCTTACATATACCCTGCCAGCAGCACCAGTATGTGAAAGAAGCCTTCGAAATCGAATGTTACTGCAGCACTTATCATAGAAATGGATTGTATGTAGTGTGATATGAAGAGCTGCCGCGGGTTCTGGCTTACGATTTTACGGTTCTTTCGGTACGATGAGCCATTAAAGCCAGTGTAACGTGCTCAGCATTCAATCCCGAAGTCCCCTGAGCTCTCCTGAGCCTCGGAGTCCCCTGGCACGAGTGGCAGTAATCCCCGCATCCGCCGCTCAGTCCTTCTGAGGCCTAAGACCTAAACGTAAACCCTGAGTCAATGCGTCTCCCTCAGTTCTCTTTAGGGTATGAATTATCACTTACATAAGCTTATTAGTAGTCCATGCCCGCCCGTTTAGTCAGCTCAGGTACTCAGTTGACGCTTGTGCGGTTAGCCCCAACCGCAATGACTGAGACTCGGCGACCCTTTATCATCCTGTATTTGAACGACGCCGGACATGAATGGACATTGCGGAGCAGCGCCCCCCTTCCCCCTGGCGTTTGAGTATGCGAGATGATATGAATGCGGGTGCCTAGTACTAGTAGGCAAAGGAGTGGCTGAGTGCGTGCCACTTGGCAGTTCCGCAAGTCCAATAATAAGTTATCATTCCATCTCTGCATCATGTATCATCCATCATGATCTGAACTTGTTGGGTACCGTCCGTCCTTAATATACTTCATAGCGCCACAGAAGAATGCGGGTTTTGACTACGGCTGCGGATCGATGCACTAGCATCAGACGCCAGGGTTTTCTCGAATTAGGCGCTAGGACGTAGCTATTTATGGGTTTCTTTTTGGTGCTTGTGATCACTGATCGCGACTTTGGAATACATGAGAGGGCTTGCCGAGAGAGTGAGTATAAATTATGAGAGCCTCGTATGAAGAGTAAGACAAACGTGAGATGAGATGAACCGAGACTGTGCAACGATCCTTGAAACGGTTGTAGTCGAAGGACCCCGTTCAGGTACTTAATAGCAGCCGCCAAAACGCCTTGCTCTAGTCCAATTTATCAATTAGCGCACGGATATGAAAGTCAGACGAAGAAATTGCGGCGTTAGCTAAACGACGTAGCTTCTAAGCTACCTTCAGTGCTTCTGATATCAGAACTTCGTTTGGAAACCGACGATACTGTTGACTCATTCGTTCCCACCGTTGAGTTGTACGTGCTATAATGTATAACATTTATGAAAGGAGAAGAGTAATACGGCTACAGCAAAGTGTGTATGGGTATATTGGCTATTGAATGGTTCATTTGCCTAACTAAGCTCCTGGCTAGGAAAATCTAGTTCTGCCAAGAAAATATATAGATAAATACCGCAAAATCGAGGTACGATTCTGTGACAAGATCTCAACCAAGTTCATCCACAACCGACCCACCGCATCCCACAGCTCAAGACATCACGATATAATTCCCATTCCCTGTAATATTGAACGAGTCATCATAATAAGTCGAATTCTGCACGCCACCAATCTGCTGGATGGTAATGCCACCACCATTATTCCGCTTGTTGCTAGTACGGCTGCGTAGTCCAGACCAGTCGAACCCGCTCCCGTGGGTATTCCCGCTCGGCCTCGAGGTCGAATGTGAGTTGGTGTATGTGTTGTTGTTGGTGGTAGTGTATGTGTTGTTATTAGCGTATGTGTTGTTATTGGTGTAAGAGTTGCCGGAATTGATATTCACGTTCACATTCGAGTTCGCGTTGGCGTTGGCGTTCACGTTCACATTGGCATTCGAGGCAGCATTGTAATTATGCTTATTGTGACGCTGGCGCTGGCGGTGGCGACGATGCGGCGCACTCCAAAGTGAGGAAGGAGAATCCCAATCAGAATCACTGTCATCGCCCACGGACGAAGGCATATTGAAGAAATTAGATGCGAGTGAGTTTAAATCGACAGGTGGGAAACCTGTGTTGGACGTCGAGTTGACGTTGATGTTCACGTTTGCATTGGCATTTGCATTTACATTTGCATTTGCGTTTGCGTTTGCGTTTGCGTTTGCGTTTGCGTTTGCATTTGTGGTTGTCTGGGCAGAGAACGTCTGTGGGGGAGGGGGAGCGGTACCAGGACCGTAGTTCCCTCCACTCGAGTTCACGTTCCAGTTGTAGTTTCCACCCAAAAACATTGGTAGTGGGGGGAACATCATCCCTGGAGGGGGTGGGTATGGGTAAGGGTAAGAGGGATATGCCGCGTTGCCCTGGAAGAACTGGGGCTGAGGGCTCGGGTTTGGGCTGGGAGGCGCAGTTGGGTTTGGGTTTGAGTTTGTGGAGGGGTACTGAGGAACGTTGTTGTAGTTGTAATTGTAATTCACGTTCGAGTTGTTGAACTGCGGAAACTGTGTGGCGGAAGCCTGAGGTGAGGGGTGGGCGGGGGTAGATTGTGGCGGACTTGTGGCGGAGTTGGCCTGGAACGTTGGTGTAGATGATTGTGACGATGCCTGCGCTCCTACCTGCGCCTGGGCTTGGACATTAATGGATACATCAGGCAGAAGGGTCGAGTTCGCCATTGTGAAGTTGCCCGCTCCTGAGAAGAGTCCACGAGACTGGTCGGCACCAGAGCTAGACGAGGAATAAGCAGGGGGGGGCATATCCGGTACTGGTGAACGGTCAATAGAATTGCGTTTCTCGCTCTTGGGAGGCACGCTGCTGGTGGTGGAAACGGTGGATTCTGTGTCGGAGTCGTCTGTGGATGCCGTCGATGATGGAGTAATCCCGTGTCGTCTAGAGCTCCACCCAGAGAACCAGTTGGTCATATATCAAGAGAGAAACTGTCGAGGGAGAGGTGGGGGGTGGATGTAGGAGCACCTTAAGAAGAGAAGGGAAGAGAATGAGAACAAGCAAGCTTTATATACTAATCCTTGCAGGTGAGCCATTACGGGTAATCCGAAGCACTGTGTGAGTCAAGTAAGCGGGATATTATGTGGCAATCGGATGGCTGTAAGCGCCACATTGAGCCGCAATGCGGACGTGTCTTCGGTCATGAGCCTTGAAATTTACCCATTACACTAGATTGCACTGCCTCAGGGGCAATTCGATTTTTGACCAAAACCCTGTCCGGAATTAATGGAGTCAAGATGCCCACTCCGTGATGCTAAGGCTCAGAGTGCTGTGCGAGAGAGATGCAAACCTGAATATAAGAGTCGCCTTGAGCTTGTGTGCCAGCTGCTGTCCAGGTGATTCTCGCATATAAGCTGAGTTTGAAAATTTGAAGGTTGTCTTCGAGTTCATTATCCATACAACAGGTCATCACAGGAGTCTTAAGAGCAGGTGCAATAGGTTTTTTCAGGGCTGTTGTATGAGCCGGAGGCGATCAGAGGAGTGTGAACTTCGCGTCTCCCGCCCCCCCGCTCAAGTGCCATTGGACACAGCTTATCAAGGTGACGTCATCCATATTTTAAAGTTCGCATGGCCTCGAAGCACTGCTTTGTCACCGCTTTTATGGCCAATGTAGAGGGATCACCTACCCCAGGCTAACCTTAGCTGTATGGGTGGGATGTCATTCGTGAAGCAGGGTGATCCCAAAATCTGGACACTGTATTGTGTGCTCATGCTTTTCTGCTTCGGGAACAACAGTTTCTTTTCAAACCAAAAAGAAAAGTCCATAAAATTGCGTCGTGTCAAACGCCATTATCTATCACACCATTTGGTTGATATGGAGACGATATATAGCTAAGTACAGGAACCACTGCTCTTAAACATATAGACACGACTAAACAGCAATTGCAGTTTGCGATTTGAACGAACCTCCCGTCTCGAGTTAACCCTTCGGTGTACCCACATCAGACCTTTAGATGTGCGTCTATCAAACCCTCTGGTCATTGACTTTGGGATTTCTTCGTCCAAGCCCACGGCTCCAGGTGTTCGTTGCAGTCTGGATGATCGCTTCAACTTCATCAGGTGTACTCGTTCCTTCCGAAGACCTTTCAGAACCACTTGTAGAATTAGAATTAAGCCTAAATTCTCCAGTGGGCGCTCCTGAGCCAGGTACACCATCAGGTTAAGAACGAAATTACACAGGTCATGGTTGTGGGTTACCTAGAGGGCTCGACTGCGCGGCGTCATGAAGATCCGACCGACCATTTTGTGCAGAATGACTCGTACTTCTGCGGTTGAGGTTGGTCTGGCTATTAGGCCCGACATAAGGAATGGTAAGTCCAGAAGCGAGGGGTACGGAGCCGTGAGCATCGGTTGCAAAGGTCTCCTGTATCAATTGGCTATTGGCATCGTTGACGCCCGAGGATGTGTCTGCATTTGTAGCTGGGGTGCTTGCCTCGGACCCGTATGTATGCTCTCGTCGAGGAGATTGCGTAGAACTAGTTCCAGGCATAAGAAGAGTTTTAGGTTTGGGGAGTAGGTCTGTAGGTGTTGTGTGAAGAGTACAGAAGATTGGGGGATGGCGTTTGAGTCTGGCAGGGTACTAACGGTGCTGGGGGCATTTATATGGCGCTGCGAGGCCGGTGCGAGGCCACACCTCGCGGGACATGCTTCGCGCTCTGCAACCTTCGACCGGACCCACCGACGAAGATAGATACACCGTATTCCCAGACACCCACAAAGAAGGTCCTTATAACATCATTCAATTTCTGTCGATACATCAGGCGCTGATTAAATGTCTAGCGAAGTTTTAGACCGTCAATGAGCGAGTCGCTGGCGATAACATCTGACTGATGGAACCTGAGAACTGAGTTGTCGTGGATTTAATTCAGACTGCGGGAAGAGTTGAAGGTACACCCAGCTTCGCGTAGGCTGGCATCAAGGGCCCAGGATCACACAAAGTAACAGGCTAAACGTAAGGAGAACTGAGATCGTGATGACCAGGTACCACATCAAACAATCACTAAGATAAAAGATAGACATGAAGGAAAGTGTTGTGGAAGACAGTCGGGTTATGAGCAATTTGGCTCGAGAAGACGCTGTGGCTATCTCTATTTCTTGATATTCTGTGTAGGTACGTGGGTTATATTGGTCACTGAGGCAACGATTTTAGTATGTGGGAGGGCCTGCCCGGAGGCCGAATCGCAGAAACGGCTTGGGGACTGGTCGCGTGTATTTTCGGGTTTCAATTGAGAGTTGATCAGGGGTGCACCAGCTCCACGAATGATTTGGTTGTTTTGTTAGAAGTACAATGGGAGCCTTTCGTGGAGTAGCGTGCTCTTCACCAATTGGTCGCCACAATCTCTGCAGTAGTCACCAGTGTGGGCGATAGAAGGTAGAATATAGACGTGAGAAATGGATGATTTAGGATTGGGATATTGAGTTTGATTTTCTGAGCATGATTCACGCGAGGTAGAGGGCGTACGACAGAAATTGCTGTGTCTGGCGGGACATGTATAAGTGCGGTGGCGAATCGCATCGTTTTCGTCTAGATCGCATTTGACAATGGAGGCTATGTCACAAAGGTTGGGGATCCCCACTCGAAGGCCGAGAGGTTGGACTGTTATGGCGCTGGGTACGGACTAGGATATTGACGTAATATCACTCGGGGGCTCACGTAGAGGCCAAGATTTGCGTCGAGGTTCGGCACAACGGCGTTTGCTTGACCTCGCACCTGACCCTGACTTGGTCATATTTTCTGTGAAGAGCCCTTAGGTTCTGTGGGCGGGGATTTCGTTATGAAGATAAGCATTTTGGGGACATTTGATATTATATGATCTTCTTGGACTCGGGGCCTTTGGCATGTGGTCGATGAGAAGGAGTGTGTTGTGGGCGACAGGGAGCTGCCTTGACCTTGTGCTTAAGACAAAGCTGTTGCTTCCATAATAAATGTTGATTAGTTATCAGATCACTATCATATTCTGATGCAATCAAGAACAGTGTCAGTCGCGGCCGGCCCTTTCAAAGCGAGCCGCATTCAGCCACAGTGGCGGCTCGAGACAAGGTTTATATGCTTAGTGTTCATCTTACGAATGCACAGTAAGCGTTAAGCGTTCGCACTTCAGTCAGCTCCTTCCGCTGCCAACTATGCCTGCGCACTTGCCCCGAAATACAGGAGGCTGTGGAGCTTTTCGACGGCTGTGGCCTGTGAATCTGCCCTCTATGAATAGTTACCGTAGGATTAATGGCGTAGAAGGAATATGAAGATGCTTGTGTGACGCCGTCTGAGCTTATTGTACGGTTGTTTGCGAAAGTGGGCGGAGAGAGGAGTATGATCCAAGGATCATCTATGATTCCCACAGACAAATCAAGTCTCTAACATTGCCAGTGACTAGGAGGTAAGTACGTAGGTCAACAAAGTCGAGCAGAAGACTAGTGTTGTCATATTGCCCTAATGTTGAACCTACAGAAGCATGGCTGCTCGGAGCGCCTTTATTAAAGTCAGGTCTGTTGACCGAGGACCGACCCTTCAGGGTGTACCCCTTTTAAATAGAATATATGTACTATTTTTTAATGGTCTTTTGATGTTGGTGATCCTCCTGGGTCGACTGTTGGTTTGTTTTCCCTTGCGAGATCCTGTGGTCGTAACGTTGTCCTGATAGGGAAGTTTACTGCACAAAAGTCCTTAGATCTACCTTATTTACTTGTACGCACGTTCCGCCTTTCTCTACCCTTTGTTTGTACGGTCACCGTAGTACAAGTATAATATATATATCGGCCTTGTTCTACAACCGATTTTTTTGAGGTATTTCCGCGCGACGCCGTCGTTTCTTGTGATATTCGTCTCCGGTTTAGATACAGGCGTTCACAAGTCTTTTTGGATGGTGTCAAATCTGTCGCGGCATTTTCCGGTACTTTCCTTTCTGGGGACGACCATGACCCCACTCTTCCCACACGCACTTCTCTCTCAGAGTAACGCCCAAGACAGAAATCTATGTTCAGCTCATTCTCGCTGACTTTTCTGTTAGCTCCTGCGGGACGAGGAAAATTATTGTCGTGGGGATGTAGCCCTGATCTATCATCACTTCCCGAAGCTGCAAGTTCCTCGTGATTTTAGGCCGAAATTCTACCTCGCTTCTCCACGGTTTCTAAATTGGAATTGGTTACATACAACCTGATCATCGTTGCTGTCTTAGAGCATGTTCCACGCGTCTCGACGTCGCTTGCTGGGAGCCTTCCCTTCCCTGTCGTCCCCGTTGCTTCGAACCACTATCAACTTACCAGGCGCAGGTCCTTACTATGCCACAAATGCTTGTTCAACAGAGGCTCTCGGTGCCTCAGATTTTGAGTGCGGCTGTGGCGGCGTGGGTCGTGCAGATCTTACTGAGAAAATGGATAAAGGCGAAGAGAATCGCCAGAAGGATCACGTATGTTCAGTCACCAGTGGTCCCTCTCAGATACTCATCCTAAGGCGCGTCGCGGGTAACCGATAGCCCATGTCCTCCCGGCGCCCTCACGCTCCTCAATCCCTTTCGTACTATCTCTCTCATCGTGGGCCCCTTTTATCCGTTCAAGGACCAGATAGCGTGTTTTTTCGCCAGATTTTCACGTATGCAGCAGGTCTTTATCGCAGTGGAAGGAGATATACTCATTTCCTCATTTACACAGTTTACAAGAGATATGGGAGTACCTGCCTTGTTTCAACAACATTCTGGGGTGCCATGCCAACATACTGGCTCGCTGATGCAGATTCAGTGAAGGCCGTCGCATCTGATAGGTTTACTTTCACCAAGGACGTGGAAGCAGTGAGTACCTCCCCATAAGAACCGTCGACTAAGTGTAAAACTTCATTCCCATCCTCAGTATGAAACACTCAATATATACGGCCACAACATGGTTGGTCTCGAGGGTTCAGAGTGGAAACGTCACCGTGCTATCGCAAAAACCGCCTTCAACGAAGCGAACAACGCATTCGTCTGGCGCGAAACTACCCGCATCGTCAACGAATGGTTCTCCGAGATCGATGCCGCCACAACATTCACTGTAGATGGACCAACCGTCGAGATTGACCTCCTCCGTGACCTCACACGCGCCACCCTCCTTGTCATTGGGTCAGCAGGCTTCGGTCGTCGGTCCACATGGCTCGAGGACGTTAATAGCACCCCTCCACCTGGGCACAAGGTTCCTTTCAGCCTAGCAGTAGCAGAGGCCATCGGTCAACTGTTCCCTCGCATCCTTGCCCCGAAACCCATCTGGAATGCGGTGACAGAGAAGGATGTACACGTGCCGCTTATCGGACCGATTCTACTGAAAGCGAAGGATGCGTTCGAGAATCTGAGGCGGCATATGCTTGAAGTTGTTTCGCAGGCGAGAGATCAGTATGGCATCAACCAGCATAAGGCTGTGGAGGATGAGAGTGGGGGTGCAGCTCTATTGAAAAATATGGTAGAGGCGAATATGACATTTGAGAAGAGGGAGGGTGAAGTAGGGCATCGGAGTATGACGGATGGGGAGCTGTTCTCGAATATGTTTGTGAGTACTGGGTACTTATTACAATTGGACCAAACTGAGCACCGATTCTCCCAGGTATTCTTGTTGGCGGGTCATGGTGCGTGTATTTTCTTTATATCTCATTCGTTAACCGTTAACTGATAGATAAATAGAAACGTCCGCTCATACTCTGTGTTTCTCTTTCGTCTACCTCGCACTATACCCCGAGTACCAACGGAGAGTATTTGAAGAAGCTCTAAAAGTATACCCTGATGGTGTGCCCACCGCCGCTAGTGCTTCTGTAAGCGCGGCTTCGTCAATCCTCTTACCAGTGCTTATTAAAAATTCTTGATATAATAGGCTTACAAAGATATCCTTCCACAGCTCGTTAGTCTTTTAATTCATCTACTGACGTCCACACACTCACGAATCACATAGGAGTACACCTGGGCAGTCCTCCACGAAACCCTCCGTCTCTGTCCGCCAGTCGTTCGCCTCGGAAAATTAGTCCAGAACGATACAGTAATAAAAGCCAAGCGGTTCACGACATCACCAGAGGGCAAAGTCAGGGTGACGCAAGAAATTGATGTACCAGTCCAGAAAGGTGGGATGTGCGTGATGGATATTCTTGGGATGCATATGAACCGTGCGTTTCTTCACACATTTCACAATAAACGCTCGTGACCTTTGCCATCACCGTAGCGATCCACTGGGGAGATGACGTTGATTCATTCAAACCTGATCGGTTTATTGATACAGAAACATACAAATGGCCCCGCGATGCATGTGAGTACTTAATTCTTCGATCTGCCGTTATTTCAGCTTTTGAATGATTCCCTTTTCCTCCCAACTTCATAGTCCTTGCTTTTTCTGGAGGGCCGAGAAGCTGCATCGGTCAGCGTTTTGCCATAACAGAAAGTGTCTGCATCATCGCCAGTATCGTGCGGCGATATGAGATTCTCCTGCCGGAGGACGTGATTGGGTTGGATTTTGAGGAGCAGAAGAGGAGGCTGACGCGGTGGCGGCCGGGTATCACGATTATACCAACCAATGCGAGGGTGAGGTTCAGGAGGAGGGAAGATTGAGCTTAATATCCAGTGCCCAATATTGATTGACCTAAAATATGTCCACTATGGTTCACCACACTAAGTAGCAGAAGAAAAGAGCACATATAAGCGCCGGGACTCGTGAGATACATGCTATCGAACATGGTCCGGGGGTAAGTCTGTCGCCCACAATTCGCAGCCCCAAACATCTGATCAGGCCCCGAAGCTATATGATCAATGATCACCGTGGGGCTTCTCCATCAACGGCGGGGTTACCTGCTCCCGATTCCGCTGCCGATAGCTCTACCTAGGACAACCTCGTAGATGATCAAGACAGTTGCGAAACCCTGACAGGAGGGCACCTTCAGCTCGCAGTGTATGTCCAAATACTGGCCAACATACCTGGCACGGAGCAAAAATAGAACACATGATCGCCCAGGCCGGTGTCACATTAGTCCTGGGCATGTTCTTGGCAGCTATACCAATAGCGATCGGCACATTAATCGCAGCCGACTCCAGCAGAATGTTCACGATGGTAGTGGATCTTCCCATTAGCGCCCCTTCCCCATGGCAAAGTCTTACCGCTCGCCTATACTGCAGTAAGTGAATAGTAATGAAGCAGATACCATAAATGTTCGTCAGCGCATTGCACGTAAATAAGACTGCCGCGGAAATAGGATCGTCTGTTGTACAACTTATAGTTCCTGAGCCTGGAAGTCATTGCCAATCAGTTCTCCGTCATATTGTATTGGATTAAGTTATTCGTACCAAGGCTCACGATCCATAAACCTGCGGGAATAGCCAAATAAATTATACCGCAGAATGATGGTGAGTCCTCCTTGAATGCATTGAAGACCATATAGCATCGCCATACCTTTCAAGGTAAGAATTATTATTATCTCCCACTATTATAGAATGCAGTGATACTTGCTAAAATTCCATCGGTCATACATATGACGACGACCGCAAAAAAGTCTCTGGCTTTACTCAGCATGTTTCTTGTGGTGTCATTGATGTCGAGGTTTTTGTCTGCGTGGGGATGAAATATGGTTTCGACATTGTTGAAGAGAAAGTCGGAAAAAAAGTAGCCAGTGACGGCGGCCATGAGCGCTAGAACATACACCCGTAGAAAGCGGCGCTCCTTAGGAGACCCACTAGTTTTCGGTGAGAGGAGGACAAAGCAAATACTGCCGAGAGTGAGGCATGCACCAAAGAATAATCTCCCAGAGGCATCTGCAATTGTCAAGGGAAGAGAGTCGGTGCTCATAATGCTTCGAAGTTGGAGGAAGGCATAGGGTGTTGATTTTCTACTCCAGAAGAGGACAACAACACCTAGATATATGTTGGAGGAAGGCATAGGGTGTTGATTTTCTACTCCAGAAGAGGACAACAACACCTAGATATATAGGGGTAGTTATAATTGTTGTAAAGATATGTCACGCTCCTATAGAGCGACTACACTACACAGTGATACTCCACTAAACAACACTACTACTTACTTTGAAGGAGTTAAGCTTTGGAAGCTAGGTGTTGAGTTGAGAGAGCTTAAGTGAGTTGAGAGCGACTTAGAGCTGAGTACCAGATGTTAATCCAATAATTATTACAGCCATTTACATGCCCTTTATATACTACCTAGAGAGTATAATAATATCTAATTCTAGAAGGGACTGTGACTACACATGAGTCATACAATGCTG
>MU151451.1:5211-30452 GCA_015584085.1 Macrolepiota fuliginosa MF-IS2
GGCGACGAGCGCTTGAGTCATGTGGTTCTCAGGGCATTTCATCGTTTCCGATTCAACAAAAAATGCTTGCACACATGCAACAATCAGCTGTCCTGTGGATAACAGGTGCCTTCCATATGTCCCCAAAAGGAGGAGTAGAGTCAATTGCAGGACTCATCCCCATCACATATCATATCCACAAACTAGCTAAGTGATGCTCAGCAAGATACCACACCCTCCCTTCCACCCACTCTATTAAACTCCTTATGAGGGATGAAGACAATGTGGTCACACAAAAACCCAAATATGCATCTCCTGCTTTCAACATGATAAAAGAGAGCACCATTATCTCTGACTGATTCAACCTCCTTTCTTCCCATGCCAAATCTGGCACATGAATCATTGACATGTTCAATAAACAAATCCAGTTTATGGACAATCCTGACCCATTTGATGATGATGCCATATACCAACACCTCAAAGAGGCTAGTGAAGCTTGTGATCATTCTTTTTCTTTTTCTTCTTGTTTACTTGTTGCAACTGATGGTAGTATACCCACTTCATCTGATGGCAAAGTCTTCTCTGGCTTGTCTGCTTTTTATGTCTTTACACTACCTCAGAATTTACATATTACATATGTAATATGTAAACAATATTCAAACATTATTGTAAATTTGCTCAGTATGTAAATAATATGGAAATATTTACAATAATGTTTAAATAATATTTCCATAACTATATACACATTATGGAAATTCTGAGGTAATGTTAACTCCTCTCCCTCTGATATTCTTCAATTGCTTGTTCAGCCCTGCAGCATGGTCATCTCTTCTGATGCTGAATCATATGCACTTTGACTAGGACTACTCTCTGCTTTAAATATCTCCTCTTCTATGTCTTGAGATGCTCTAGACTTCCATTCCATTTCTAACATTCAAATATTCACTGACTCTATAAGTTGTGCTAAACTGTTGTTTGATTATAGTGCTCATAGTGTACATCAAGATGCCATCACCATTACTCCTGCTCTTTCATCCTGGCTCTTCATTTCCTCATCCAACACTGTCATATTCTAGCAGATACCTTTGTCTGCCAAGTGGTCACTCCACCACAAGGCCCATATGCTCACCAAGTCTCTCAAACTTCCTGTACTTTGCAACACCCCCATCCATACCTCACTCACATACTATCAAAAAGGATTTGCAAAGTACATGCTCTTCCTCTGGCAAAACACACTCTTCATTGCTGATGATGACTACACTGGTCATTCATTCCTACATCTCAAAGGTCCTGGGGGGAAAACCATACTCCCAACCCACCTTCATGGCAGTAACTGGCTTTTTCATGTGGGAGGAGATCCCAAACTATGTGCATGCCTTACTCAGTATATATTAAACCATGCCCCCATTGGATCATTTAGACAATGTTTTTTCCCTGGGCAATATGACACTTCATGTGAATGTGGACACCAACTAGAAACACAGGAACATATTCTTAACAAGTGCCCACAATATGAGCAGACTTGGACAAACCAGGAACACTTCAACATTGATACTATCTCAGGACTTGTCAAGTTCCTTGAAGACAATTCTAAGGCATTCACCTTTATCAATAAACTGGCTAGGGACCATGATTGGGACCAGGTCATCATACAATGAGCAAAGCAGCAACAGAGGCAGCAACAGCTGTCTCCTCAACTACCTGATGACATGCACTAGAAGGTGGCCTGGAAATCATTTGATGGTAAAGTCAATTCATTTTGATCTTTCTTTCATTTTCTTTGATGGACAAAATCTTTATCTCTAAGACCTGACCAATCAAAAGCATGAGTTACCAACAATAGGAGAAGAACTCATGAGCATCTATCAGTATCCATTTTCATCAAATAGTATAAAGCTAGCTTACTCATGGTAGTTAGGGTAGTAGGGCATTGAATTGGGGTATTATTAGAAGCAGCTAGGTAGAATATAAGGTACCTCAAACCAGCAAGTAAAGCAAGGGAATTTCCTGCTGAGCTATGCTTAGAGGTTATTAATAATAAAACAACTACTAAAAAGTGAATAAGTGAATTAACCTTTGAGTTTTATCCAAACAAGTTACTAGAGACAGCCTAGGGGCTTCAGAAATCTGCTAGTTTCCAATGTGGGCATCTAAGCAAGTTAGAGATAAGAAGGCTAACTTGGAAAACAAGCTAGTTAGGAGTGTATTGCAGCTGGGTACTAATGACTTGTTGTTGGAAAGGTACTAGTCAGTACATTGCTAAAGTAAGCAAGGCATTGGATACAGAACTAGCATGTTCTGATACTTGAGTCTTACTGACTTCTATTTCCAAGGACTTGTATGTGTATGTCACCACTATGTAAGATCTTGCTCAGAAACAAGTGGCATTTCCATCTCCCCAGGTAGGTTGACATTGGTCAACCCTGTTCTCCTGTTTTCACATTGCCTCAAAATCCTGTTACCAGTTGCCAAAACATGCTTATTCCTGTTACAAACATACATGATTTCAGCAGTATCTCCCCATCCACCCTTGTCCCAGATCTGATCAAACCTTACCTCCCCTCTCTCTACTCATCCTGGACTTTCTATACATAAACCAGATCTGACATTTCTGCCCTTGAATACATATCTATAGCATCACCTTGGCCCTTGGTAGTTGATTGTCATTGTTTGTTACAAATATGCATGATTACTTCAGCATCTCCCCATTTCCCCTTTTCTTAGACCCAACTGGACTTGTTTGCTCTCTGTCTACTTGTCTGGACATCCTATACATAAACCCATATCCAACATCTCTGCCCCTGATTACCTATTCATAGTGTTGCCCCAATCTCTGATAGTTGATTGTTCAATTGGGTGTACCTCAATACCCCTTTATCATTATCCTCACCAATCCCCTTCTACTTATTTAATTATTTCTCCCCTTGTGCTTGCACCATGGGCAGCAGTATTTGTTAAAACCTTAACTGGTTGAAACACTCTAGAATCACATGACTCAAGCACTCATCACTCATGTGACAATAGTTGCTAGGTCAGTCCAGGATGTGATCTCATGTATCAAAGTACATTAGTAGATCCATCAATTATGTGCTATCATTAAATACAATTATGATTGTCTCTGCTAGCATAGGAGTCTTGCTCCCACCTTATTGTGCATAGTCATAGTGAAATAACCATGCAGCATTATGTAGCAATCAGACAATAACTATGTGCCATGGGTCATTGGACTCTCTGAAGAGTATATAAACCCCACATATTCCACTATGCAATACAGACTTCTACCTCTACTCAGTAGTGTTCTTAGCAGCAACCACCAAGCAACAAGCCCAGTAAGTCCCCAGTCATATTGTGTACTCCATGTGCTGGCATATGTCTGCTTCAACAGTATTGGTAGCAGTGTTATTGATCCATTGCACATATTGTGATTTTATTATTATAGTTCACTACCCTACCCTTACTAGCACAATAACATGTATCACTTTTATGACAGAGACTCTATGGAACTCTGGATTGTGTAGTATCTTGTATCATGACAATCCAATTGCTATACTATACCTAATTCAGCAATGTCCCCTGTGTGAAAGTTGTCTTGTAGCCACTGTAGTCTAGTCATGACTACAATGGCGCGACAGCCAGCTAAGATGGCACAGCCGCAACTTCTTCCAACACTGACTGGAAACCTGTGACTTGGAGTGACCATCCGAAGGAAGGACGCATCCGAAATACGGGCCAGCGATAGTATGTGAAGCTTGTGTTGCGTTAGCATGTCTTGTTTATGATAAGGTAGTCGTGAAGTGAAATGGTTAAATGATGTCCAAGGTAGTGCACCTGATCCAATGGCTTGGTATTTATATAACATCCGAACCGTAAGGAGACAGTTTCAACGTCCCACTCAAACAACAGTGTACCTGATATCCACGCTCATCCTTTTGACACAATTCGACCACCCAGGAAGCTGCAAAAAATAATCGATTAGAATGCCAGGAAAGTGACACCTATTTAATTACAAATATTGCCACTCACCAATGCTCGCGCGACGATAACCACCCGATCACCAGGTTGAATGGCACGTACAAACTCAGCACCATTCCCGAACCCATATTCGTCGCAATATGTAGCGACCTCTTTTGTATCTATTCTCTGAAGGGATTCAAGAGCACCCCAATCCGACTCCACCGCATCAAGGTTGGAATCAAGGTCTTCCGAGTCTAACCCCAGATCACTACTACTATTGCCAAGTACCCAACTCCAGGATGGTGACGTCGTTTCATCAGCCACGATACTTCTGCCTAACGCTGTCGAAGTTGGCGTATTAGAGCTATGATAAACGACGCCCGGGCCATCATCACCACTACCATCCGACCAGATAACCGTATGATCCCGAAGTTGACTGCTAGCACGCATGTTTCGTTGAAGAAGCCAAGCCTTTGAACTTGAAAAATGCCCTGCAGCTGAGGGTGGCATGATACGGTGATAGCCAGCAGCCTCAAGTGTTTCGTCCGTTGGTGATGAGATCGGCAGATCTGACGTGATGTCGAATGAGCTAGGCTGGGTGCTCGTTTTAGTCGGAAAGTTGCTGGTCCCATTCACAGTGTTAGGGCGCCATATTTCTGCATCGAACCATGTCCATGAGCCCGCGTAAGGCACTGGTTGGGATGGAGAGGCGGGGTGGCGCTTTTAGTGTTGCATGCTAGGCATTGCAAAGAGAGGTTACGTACGTTTCAGGCCAGTATCCCCACCCCACCCTTGATCATGGCTAGTCACTCTGAAAATCACTTTTTTAACTCTTCTTCTCACTTTGGCTTCCACCTCATCAAATTCTACCTCGTCCCGAGTCGTCCCCCTCGTCTTTACGAGTCTCGAAATGGTGGGTATCGGTGGCGTTATAGCGTAGCAAAATGATGTGCGCCTCTCCCCACCGACCCAAGACGGAACCCGAATATATGCGGAACAGTTTGCCGAGATGGACGGCCAGTATTCTGCCTTATCGATAATGTCATCCCCTAGTTCTGCGGGGAGTTTTCGGAGGAGGAAAGAGCGGACGTCAAAGACGTCCAACTCTGAAGGCGTGTCAGAGTGGGGGGATAACTCAAAGTGCATCGGCAGGTAAGTGGGTGTAGTGTTCAAGCGGAGAATCACTTGCGGGGATGGGCTTTTGTTCTGCTAAGATAGACGCGGACATCGCGCTGGGGCTGTCACACACGAATCAGATACCTTTTTGGTCTTAGTAGGTTATTTTGAGAACACCCATGAACACAGCTCTGATCCGGGCTAGAGTACATATCCGCCTATGTCTTTTCGGGACTGTCGGAGAGGCGTCCGGCAGATCTAATGTGAGACGGGGTCCAACGCCCAGCGACAGTAGATATGTTTGTGAAAAAACACTACTTCCATTGGCTGCTGTCATAACCACTCCGGATCTTTGTTAATCATTACCCAACATGAAGGCCTGCGCCACACATCACGCCACAGGGAGAGAAACCATATTGTGACGTCATGTCAGCTAATACCATACGGCCTCTTGCGGTTTATGCGCAGGAGGCTTCCAGGCTTAGTTTAACGATATTTAACGATCTGGGAAGAAGAGGGTACACGTAGCATGGTCCGATGGGTTTGAGAAGGAAATCTGTAAATATTGGATGCCGAGAAGGAGAGGCTTGTAGATGGAGTAGGATAGAGGTTCTCAGTAAGGAGGTCTGTTTGGTTTGTCTTTGAACAAGCATGGAGAGGGAATATATGACGTGGAAGGCGAGTGGGTGCTTCGCACTCCTATCAGTCCCCAGCGGATCACGAAGGATGGGGGGTGCAGCCGCTGGCGCGACCCGGGGACTCTATATCCGTTGTAAGGACTTCGGAAGGTGATAGATCCGAGGTCGTCCGCTTGGTACGCGCCCATTTTGACGTAGGAACGAAGCCAGCTTACTGACACTCTTACTTTTTGTGGTAAGGGCGGAGATGGGAAGTGTCGTCCTAGGGGGAGAGAACAAAGTCGAAGATAGAATTAGATTGATTAAGACTTACAGTTACAGAAGAGGGTTTAGGTGACGAACGACTCTGAAGTAGGGGGATAAGATGGAGAACGGTGACCAAGAGGGCGGAGGTGAGCAGGGGCAATACGGAGCCCATGAACAAGTGTTACTTGAAGATCTCGATACATCGAAGGCCGTGGGGCTGGGTATTGAATGGGGCCAGCTTGAACTCGAAGGTGCGTAGAACCAAACTCGCCGCCAAAAAGATGGACCCCTATCTTGACTGTGTTAAAAAGCACAAGCATACACGTGCTTTGAGGGCTCCTAGGGACCGGTAGCCTGCACCATCGAGAGGATTGTGTAGCGTCCTTGTCGATTAGTGGTTAAATCATCTCGTTGTGGTACATTCTCCGCTCCGAGAAGCCGGAAGTTCGAATCCTCCCTGGGACATACCATTGAGGCTCCCTTATTTTATTACTTTTGCAACCGCCGTGTGAAAGCTAGCCGCGTCCCTGATCTAGATGACTTTGTAGTTTGACAACTTAATACACGTCTCTTCTCTTGTGGCCACAACGCAAGACCACGCTCGCCGTGTTCCTCGGGAGAAAAAGGAGCAAAGGTGGTGAGTCCACAGATGGCCTTGCTCTTGGCCACCTCCTGCACCGTCAGAATGTCGCTGAGAGGACAAACGGGAATGTAGTTGATAAAGAAAATAAGCGAGCGCCGGCTGCGTCCGTCAGCGGCTTTGGCTACAAGAACCCGAGAGGTCCAGTTGACGAGAGAGAGAGAAGGGAAGGTGAAGAGAGAGAAGAAGAGGAAGACGTTCCGGAACTTAGGTAGGGAAAGCTTTAGGATATGAGTGGGGAGTGCATTCCCTAACTGAAGAATATCTACAGACAGGAGTCGTTTATATAAAACGTAGCTACGAGCGTTCATCGATAACTACCAAGGACGTACGCTACGGAATTTTCAAGGGACGAATAAAGAGGAAATGGGCGCTCGGAAACTATGTGAGAGATGCTGGTCGGCATCCTGTTTCACCGGTAGCCGGCCTGCCGTCTCTACAGTGTGTTATTTCATTTATTGGTGCCCAAAGGCTTTGCTTAACACACATCAACTAAAACAGTGGAAATTGGTGCGTATAATTCACGGTAAAGACCTCGATCTTATCGTAACCCTTGGAGTCGCTTGGCAAAACATTTCGAAGGTCCCATGTCCAGATGTGGATCAAGCTCCCCCTTCAAAATACCTTCCATCTACAGAACGTACACGACGTTCTCGCGCAATTATTACTAGGTAGTACCTCAACCCAAGTCAGGTAGTTCACAAGTCGATCTCGTTCACAAGCTGGGAATACGCCGATGCGCTCTCTCCTTCAAGGCGGTGTTGGGCAAGGACCTGGATATGAGCATTGCCTGTGTCACCCGGGAGGAGGTTGTAGGGGTTCCTCAAAAGAAGGAAGCATGAGTTTAGGACGTGCACTTTATCCCTCTCTTGAGCCGTCATTCGGCGTCATGTCGGCCTACCTCCCACTCGGGTTGGTCTATACAGACGATCGTGTCGCTACTGAGGCTATCATTGCAAGGCCGTTTGTACCATGTACGAAGCCGCCCAAAGCCAGTTATATCCTCGCGATTATCGTCGGCCGCGGCACGGGGAGGGCACACCCTCCATCATACGAGTGGCCAGTGTCCTGAGTCCAAGAGGCTCATTGAAGCTAATTTGGCCAAAGATGAGGCAGAAGAGGGTCATGCTGTGCGATGTCGTTCCAACAAATTTTGACAGGATGATGCGTTCTTCACAAGGTTTATCTAGATTTCCAGAGTGCTGTTACTATGGTGGTTCTTGGTGCGCAACGACTCAAAATAGACGTACGAACACGCATCAATCACAGACGCCCAAGCCTGTGCATCAGGGAACGGGGACCCGGACCGTAAAAAGATTAATAATGTTCGACAGTTTCAGCATATCCAAAGTCCAGCATGAAAGAGTGACAAAATACGCATTAAAAGAGACTGGAGGTAAGCGAGTAGTTGCCACTTGGGCCGACAAAATCTTAGCTAACGAACAAACCTGTGTGTAGCATTTGACCATGGTGAGTGCCAACAACTCTTGTTTCACGGGGGAGATAGTGCTACTAGAACAGTTGTTGCCAACGGAACCAGGAGGCGGAGGCACACTCGGCCTGTTGACAGATTGAGATATTATACATCATTGTTAGATTGTTGATCTCATGGACCCGTGAGCACTCACGAATTGTCAAGCCTAGTTAGGCACTGCTACCCCGCGGTTCAACCGTGGTTGGCGCCACGTCAGCGAAGTACTAGAAATTTCATAGGGAAGATAATCAACTTGGACTATTGCTGGGTTCAGGGGAGCTGATGACTTGATCAGTAACATGCTCTTTGACAGCCCTTGGGTTGGCTGTTGTTGATAGCTGACTAGGATTGGGTATCTGGGTTGTATCTTCTACCAGCGGTTGTGTCTGTTTGAGAAGCGCGCCACAATAACATTTGAAGTTCTAAGCAAAGGGACGGGAGGTGAAGGCAACTCGAAGTAAGGCAGACGACACTGCCAGACCTGCGGGAGCTCATTGTCAACAACATAACGTCGTTGTAAGTAGACCGGCGGATCAGTTTGACGTAAATAAAAATCATTGTCATACAATAAACCCTATACCATATATAGTATATCATTCCATTCTGGGACAAAGCACACTGTTTGGTTTCGATATTTTTATCAATTTTACACATGTTATATTAACCTGTAGGCCCAGTGTAGCATCGCTTCTCCCACGCAAAATATTATTCCAGGTCCTAAATGCCCCTTGTGTACCCTTTCTGTTGTCCGACGCATCGAACCTTGTGATTAACAGCAGCCAGATGCAGGGATCAGCAGATTGACATCGGATCGCTCAGGATCCAGTGTGAATGACGCTGACGTTATCAAGTGTTGACGTCTTCCCGAAAGCATACTCTGGCCAGTTGAGCTGGGACTCACGAACAACGCACTGCTGCTGCTGACTAGTCTGTCCGCTCATGTCCCCTGACCCTAGAGCTGATGTGCGTAGGCCAATATGGGGAGGCTCAAAGAACGGGGAAACATTGGGTGCGGTGGTTCTCTTTATGCCCCAACACGCTACAATCTGGTAAAACTCTCTGGGGACTGCTTAGAAACACATAACAGGATCTCCCGATAAGAACAACACGATGGCAACGTGATCCAGGTCGAGTCACCCCACGCACAGTAGAGAAATGGGAAGCTAGTTCCTACCTTTGCTGATGCCTTTGCTGATGGTCACAACGAGTGCAAGATCATCGCGGCCGCCGCCCGTGTGATGACCTTACCCCTTTCGTTGGGGATTCTTTGGTCGGCCCCGTCTCACAGTGAAGCTGTGTTTGCCGCCGACGTTGCCCAAGTCACCTACAATCCACGGCAGCAATGGTGAAACCGGGCCTCATCTCCGCAGTCACGCCGAAAATATCCTTCGACATCGAAACATGTCCCCGTCTCAGTAGCTTCCGAAAAAGGACATGCGGGCGCTGCTCAAGAACGCAGACGGGTTATTCGAAGTCGCACAGCGGCGGCCTTCCTCCCCGAGGACTCGACATGCAATTACATGCAATCCTCGCTACCGGCTTGGATCGCAAGAATATATTTATTTCAAACGGCCTCCCAGATCACCTTTTGGTCCCTTCGTAGAGCTTGGGGCGCTTCGTACATTGATCGTGCAATTTACTCTCCCTGAACTTCGTCCTCCCGCCCTTCTCTTGTACATGTGCTATCTTATATTTTTCGGAGTGTTACTAGGAGATCAATGTCTGGGTTATTCTGACACTGTCCCGGCTCCAGCCTAAGATGCATCTGTAACCAACTGGCGCTGTCTTAGTCTGTCGTGATCAATTCGATCCATCACGGTACCAACGCCAATCGCCCATTCCAACCCGCAAATTCCAAGGCCACCAAGTGACCAGGTCATATCATGACTCCCCCTTGATCTGGTGTCCCTGATCCTTTGTTTACATTCTCTGTCCACCACCAATCTAGGGCCGGTTAGGACTTGACGCCCGATTCAACATCTCTTTCACGCCCCTTTGTGGATGGTAAACTCATCAGTTCCGTCGTCAAGGCGCGGGCCTTAGCCTTCTTCATCACGGAAGGCGTCTGAACATTGCTATGTGTCTCACCTGAGATAAACACTTCGTAAGAGCCTAACCATCGAGATATGCTCTGGATATACTATGCTTTACGGGACCCGCCTTCTCCCCCATGACTGGTGTTGCTGGGCTAGGATAAACTCAAGTCACGAAGGCGATGTCATACGACCACACCGCCATCGTTGCATTCCACGACTCATGTTCTCTTCTCATGTAGTCCAAGTCATACAGGTCTATCTCGGGACAACGTCGCGTGGGACGTTGTACCGAGCCGTATTTCCTGTATCGTATATTGATTTCGGGACATCATGCTATCAACGTCAAGTGCATCACGGACAGTGACTTGTTGACCCCCTTCACACCAAATATAGAAATCAAAATGCATCGAGAATCTGCGACGCAACAATCGAGCTGTTGATATTGCACAGGAATTTATTTGTAGCTGCGTAGTAGGCCGTTTAAAGGACATGTCTCTGTGGTCGTCTCACAACGTATTGTACCAATCCCGTAAACCTCACAGATGGCTCTGCTAACGTCTTCAGCGACGGAGACCCTCCCAGGTGGACGGTTAGCCGAAGGCATAAAGACTATCCATGGAAGCTACAAAAACCAAGGGTCTGATGTGCTATGGGTTGACTGGGAAGGACCTGCTGACCCACTAAACCCAAAAAAGTGGGCTCTGACCGACGTTCATCTCTAGTTATCGCTGAAAGAACCCACAGCTGGGCTTATCGCAAGAAATGGGCCGCTACAGTTATAGTATCGCTATTCGCATTCATATCACCCGTTTCGTCGTCGATGGTAGCACCAGCAACCTTTCAGATTGTGAAGGAATTTGGGGTGAAGAGTTCTGTAGTGGAAGCCATGATGACCTCAGTATTCGTTCTTGGCTACGGTATGTGACATTTCGCGCACCTGCGCTCGACTTACTGACTTCAAACATGAAGGCTTTGGTCCCATGGTGTGTATAGCCTATGGACGACTATATGTGCAGCTGGGCTCACTATATATAGTTATTAGCTCCCCTTAGTGAGATTTTTGGACGATCGGCCGTACTACAACTGTCCAATCTCTTTTACCTCAGTGCGGGCCTTGTTGATTCTCTACTATCCCATACTTATCTTCCTTGACAGTCTTCAATATTGGCTGTGGATTCGCACAGAATAAGGGCCAACTCATTGCATTCCGGTTTCTATCAGGTTTAGGCGGAAGCGCTCCACAAGCTGTCAGTCGTTTCTCCTTATGACCTTGAGTCAACCAGGTTCAACTGGCTGGATTCAACAGGTCGGCGGTGGTGTTCTCGGTGATATATGGCATGCAGAAGAACGAGGTCGTGCCAGTTCGATATATTCACTAGCCCCATTCCTGGGGCCGGTGCTGGGACCTATCTGCGGCAGCTGGTAAAATCAGTCACTCCTGGAAACGATAATTCAAGTTGACCTATATTTAGGATAGCAGAGCGCTCGACCTGGAGATGGGTGGTATGTGGTAATACCAGTAAGAAAGGGTTGATCGGCTCATTGGTTATAGTTCTGGTCCACAAGCATCGTAGATGTCGCGATCCAGGTGGCTGGTCTCTTCTTCCTCAAGGAAAGTACGTAGTAAATTTCAAAGTTGATTCTGCGTCGAGTTCCCTAATGATAAATTCCCATTTAGCTTATGCCCCATATCTTCTTGAAAAGAAGGCAAATAGAATAATTTCAAACATGGACTTGGAAATTGGTCCAATAAAGCAGGTACGGTCTGTGTACGAGACAAAAGGAAATCGGCAGTGAGTCCTTCCGTGGTATTTCTGGACTCTATTGACAACCTTCATAGCTGGAAAGATGTATTCCGCAAAGCGCTCATCCGGCCGTTTGCGCTCTTCGCGTACGAGCCCATTGTTCAAATACTAAGTCTTTATATGGCGCTGATCTATGGAATCTTCTATTGTGCGTGATCCCCAACGACACATTGGAGCAGCTCTAACACGGTCCCCAGTATATCTAACCACGATACCGGCTATTTTTACACGTACATATGGAATGGACATTGGTATTGCGGGATTAAATTACATTGCCTTAGGAATTGGCCTAACTGGCGCGTCCCAGGTAATCACTTTCTGCTACTTGATAGCTTGCGATCCCTGACTTTCTCAGATAAATGCACGTTACATGGACAGAGTATACATCTGGCTGAAGGAACGGCGTGGAAAAGGGGTCGGAGAGCCGGAGTTCAGATTGCGTACGTTTGCTTTACACCTCTATTATATCCAGTATCCTGACAAGTTTGCGTAGCATCCATGGTTCCGGGAACCATCATTCTACCAGTAGGTTTGCTTCTTGGCGGATGGGCAGCACAACAGAAATTCCACTGGATCGTAACTGATATCGTACGTCTTTAATCGTTGTGACATTACCTCCACAACTCACACTCTACAGGGAACTGTTATTGTGGGAGTCGGCGGAATTCTCACCTTCCAGTCTATTCAGGCATACGTCTTGGACACTTTTACTCTCCATGCGGCATCTGCCTTAGCAGCAACCTCACTCTTGCGATCCTTTGCCGGTTTCGGCTTTCCACTCTTCGCACCGGAGATGTATGCAAACCTAGGATATGGTAAAGGCGGGACCGTCCTTGCGTGTGCAGCCATCGCGCTCGGTTGTCCAACGTACGTGATGTCAGTTTTGATTTAGCACTTATTTGACAATATTTGCAGCCCATTCCTGCTGTGGTTTTATGGAAAGAAGATCAGGATGATGAGCCGATATGCCCGCAAGCCTCAGCGGCAGCTCTACGTTTCTTCTAAGCATGAGGCACCCAAACAACCTGGTACTGCAGAGATCGCAGACCAGCTACTCCTTACCACCGTCGCCGATGCACCCTCTCCGATTAACTATCGTCGCTCGTCCGTCATTTATGTTCACGTGCCCACTGACCAGGAGGTCAGTATCCGATTGTCCAAAGGGTACGGAGAGCACAAGCCGGCTATTCTTGAAATGGCACCTGAATAGTACGGTATCTCCCACCAAGCTTATCATTCCATCATCAGGCTGCTGGAGGACGTCACTCCACTGCCTCCCGTCACCTCAATATCCCGAACCCTTCAAACCAACTTCGCCACGATCTCTCATAATACTTTCTATACTACCGGACTTCACCCTCGGATTATTTCACTTCATATCTCGGACTTGTCTGGTGATATCTGGGCTTTGAAAAATGTTTTGGACCTGGGCTCAACATCGTTATTATGCTTGCCTAGTTCAGTACGAGTCTTTTCTCGTATTCAATCTTTTCTTCGGAGACACTCTTTCGAACCACGTGTATTTATTTTATTTACTTCTATTCTTGTTTTGGGTGGTGCGTTGTGGCCCCTACCAGTAGCTAACTCCTCGGGCCTCGATTGGGATTTTTCGTCACACAGGAAAAGTAGTAGGAACAGGTGATACAGATGTATTATTATTTAAATGTGTAGCCCATTACATTGTAGCGGACCTTACCTGTGAACATCATATTCTTGCTATCTGCTATGCCTGGAATAATTACCTCGATTTTAGCGACAGCCGAATCCCTAAAAATTCTTGCAATGATGCTTGACCAGGTCTGTGTCTAACGAAAAACCTGTTAGAATGACAAACGCGCTTCGAGTCCTCACTTGCATGACGTCGTTCAGCCACACAACATCGCCCGCTCTCTTTACGCCCACAATGATCAGTACCCTTTGTTTCTATGGTATCCTTAAATTTTCCTGAATGACCCTTTAACACGTAGCGTATATAAATCATAGTACGAGCTTCCCTCAGTGCTCGCGTATCCAATGAGTGACTGAGTCTTTCTCGTTCTCTTACAAAACCTCCCTTTCTGCCCTGGTGTACTTCGCGGGTTTCATGGGTTTCATGGTTCACAGCCTCGCTTAAGACTTGAGAGATTCTTTAGCTGTAGATACACTTAGGCGGTCCCTTCTGACAAGTTACAGAAGAAATCCGCAATATTGGAGGTGCCATATATAGAAAACCGGGGAGGACATCCGTAAATAACTTCAGAAGTGTCAAGTCTCTAAGTTCCACTGATGAACGGAGGTCATTGCAAAATACTGCGATGCGACCGGAAATATGGCACATGAGGTCAGAAAGCTCTATTAGTCATAGTCCAAGATGAACTGACAAAGAGACCGGAGCATACACACCTGAATGAAACGAGGGTCGAAATATTGAACGGCGATGTATAGTTAACTCTCGAGTCTGTGGTACTAAGTTGAGCGCATAATGATATGTACTGGTTCTTTCTTAGGCTCAGTAACTCATTTTCAGTCTCATGGCGCCGATAAGCACCCTCCATGAGTAGCGTCTCTATGTTGTAGGAAGTTATGCTACTTGCGCAGTGGAACTGTAGATTAACCTAAGGATATGTCGAGGATGTGTTTGAGAATGTGTTTAAGAAACTGTAATTTATAGTTTAGATTCACACAGCGCTCCCCTCTTACCCACGCCTACTCTCACCTTAGTTCCTCCATGTTCTCTGGTGCACAAAACTTTGTGGTCAGCAATGGCCAATTCATAGACCAGAATATTGACGCTGAAGCGACTGGTATGTGAATCCATATAATGTCACAACGCGCTATATGCACGAAACTGACGTTTGCTTGCAATCAGGTATTGACATACTCTTGGAGGCGTCTAACCCCGATGCTGCTTACAACTCCTCCGTCGTTCCTCCCCTCGGTGTCACCCTGGAACTCGTGTACAGTATGTTGAAGATATTGCTGACTGGGCCGTCCCGGCCATGGACGTTGATGTCCCCTTGCCGCTTTTCTGGATGAAGGGGCCGGCTGGAGTCGGAAAATCTGCCATTGCCCAGACATGCGTGGAAAGGCTCCAGGACCTGGGCAAGCTCGGTGCAGCTTTTTTCTTTTCGGTTAATGGATGCGACAAGGCGGTCCAATTTTTTCCGACCATTGCCTACCAACTCTCTACCGAAATTCCCGACTACCGCAGTCTTGTCAACCAGAGGATTCGCCACGATAAGACGATTGTCGACAAAACGATGGCAGTGCAGTTCAATTCACTTATCGTCGAGCCGTTTCAGGAGTTACGAAGGAACGAGAAGGACATTGGGAAGCGTATTCCTATCTTCATTGATGGGCTCGACGAGTGCGAGAGTGTGGATGCTCAGTGCGAGATCATAGAGATCATCGCGGCCGCTGCTCGCGATGGTCGTACTACATTCTGTTGGGCGTTCTTCAGTCGGCCCGAGTCTCACATCGAGGCTACGTTTGCCATCGCTGACATCGCTCAAGTCACCTGCACGGTTCAACTGCCCGTTTCGCGCGATGCTGACAGTGAAATCGAGTTGTACCTCCGCAGTGGCTTCGAGAATGTCCTTCGACGTTGCAACGTCCGCATGCAATCGCAATGGCCCTCTTCTGAGGACTTACAAACACTTATACAGAACGCGGGTGGTTTATTCGTCTATGCGGCGACGGCCCTTCGCGTTGTTGCTCAACCGGGCTTCCTTCCCGAAGAATCACTACGTGCAATCCTCACTACTTCCCCGGATCGCGGGAACATATCTACGATCGACAGTGCTCCTAAATCACCGTTCGTGGAACTTGATACCTTTTATATGGTAATCATGCGACGCATTCCCTCCGAAATTCTTCCTGCCGTTCTCCTCTTGTGCGCTATATTGTGTTTTTCGGGACGTTACTTGGATATCAATAGTTTGGGTGTGCTGACCCAGAGCAACTTTTTGGGCCTATCCGAACTTCAATTCAAGATGGTCTGCAGCCAACTGAGTGCTGTACTACTATTTCGTCATCAACCCGAATCCCTTGTTTACACTACCACCGACACGAGCCGCCCATTCTATCAAGAGAATCCCGCCGTTACCCAAGGGCTGCGAGCTCTCGTATTCTTTGAGCCAGGCGGTTCAGTTTCCTTCCACCATAAATCATTCTATGATTTCCTTGTTGACCCGGCGCGCTCTGGCAAGTTTTGTGTCGCATCTCCAATCACACACAATACTTTATTCAAGCATTGCCTGGAGCTCCAACACAAATACCAAGAAAGCTACTCTCTTCAGGGCTCGGGTGAGATGCAAGTTTAGCGTCGACCACTTTCCTAGATTTCTGACTTGTCGGTGCATGAATGTAGAGCTCATGCTGGCACCTGGCGTACCTGATTCAGCATCCTCCCTTACCTACCCCTATGCAAACAATGAACTCATCAATTCAATGGTCAAAGCGCGGGTTACTAGCCTCCTTCACGAATCATGTCTAGACCTTGCCATGGTATCCGAGGTAGACTCTAAGCTGCTTCAAAAGCTGCAGCATGTTGATTTTCGCAAAAGCTTGTCTCTCAAGATAAGACTATTTCCGCAAATCGTGGGCTTTGTTAAGGATACTTGGTGGGGATACGCTTGCCATGCCCGAATACTTCATGGGGTCCAGCTCTTGCAGCTTCTCCCCCATGAGTTTTCAAGATTTGAGGTTACAAAATTTAAGAAGGTAAGCTAGTGTGGCTCAGGGTGTTACGTTTAATATTCTGACCACAATCTTTTATAGATGGTTGAGCGAATGCAGGGGGCGGGGATCATACGGCCCTACCACCGTAGTTTCAGTTCATGGCTTAAGTCACTCTTCCAGCGTGAATCCAGGGGCGGGTTTATCTCGGGGTTATACTGCATGGGGCATGGTTCCAAGGCGTATTTCTGGTATTGGGAGATTGATTTCGATGCGGGGCACTATCGAGAGTTCAGAGCAATTGATCTGGCTGATGGGGAAAGGAGTTTTCAGGAGGAGCCGTTTGATTCGTGGCCTGAGGAATGGCAGTGATAGGGTCTTTTTGACTATGAACTCGTAGGGCGGTGGGCACAAACATTCAAAACGTGGTGGTATGACGTGACTTGAAATACAGTGGCCAATTACCATTCCGTAAACAGTCCTCCGCTTCCTGGTCTAATCTCATCCCATCACATACTAGAACACATCAATAGATCTGTGGTTTACCATGACAGCAGGCAAAAGAATGGATAGGGTCACATACACGCGTGTCTGTACGCTGAATGATGCGTGATGAAGGGTATATTGAAATAGACAGAACACAATGCTGAGCAGCTGATGGGCATGTTAGCATCTAACAAACGCTATACCAACGGACATGCGTACCAATATCCGGGATCTCTAGGTCAACCAAAAATAAGAGTATGTGCACCCCCACACGACACCACGAGGCCTGGCCTCACTCCCACGCAGGCATCATGATGTTTGACAGGCTCAGACCACCACCATGCAGGTAGCTTCGAAGAAATCCAGAAGGCTATGAATATGCCGACTATGAACATTGCAATACGCCATGGCCTGAGACTTCCCGTTCCGATACCAAACGCCTACTGCGCCCGGCGGGATGTCTGAGAGAGGGTCGTCGTTCACGACGAGAACCAGTTGTTCTACTGGGAGGTAAGGGACCCTGGGACGTAGATGATACAGTAGGTAAACAAGGCACTTTCAAAATATGACCACATAACTAGGGTTCTTTTTATACTGGGCCGCTGAACAAATAATACATGTGTTGTATCAAATCCTTATTGAATGTTAATAAAAACGTCATCCATATATAGTATATCATATTATATATGATAATGGGTTCACATTAACATCTCAATAAAACACCCGGCTTATTTGTTTACCGGCCCAGTGTTTAGGCTCAAAATCTCGCTCTCACTCTCATGGTGCCGATAAGTACCCTCCATGAGTGGCGTCTCTATGTTGTAGGAAGATATGCTACCTGCGTGGTAAAACTGCAGATCAACCTAGGGGTACGTCGAGACTGTGTTTGAAGAACTGATATTTATAGCTTCTCTTACCCACACCTACTCTCATCTTAGTTCCTCCATGTTCTCTGGTGCACAAAACTTTGTGGTCAGCGGTGGCCAATTCATAGACCAGCATATTGATGCTGGAGCGAGCGGTATGTAAACCTATTTAATTTCGCAACGGGTTATACGCACGAAACTGACGCCTCTGCTTACAATCAGGTATTGACATACTCTTGGAAGCGTCCAATCCCAATGCTGCTCACAACTCCTCCGCTCGCAACTCATCTCGGTGTCACCCTGGAACTCGTGTACAATACGTTGAAGACATCATTAACTGGGCCGTCCCGGCCACAGACGTTGGTGTCCCCTTGCCGCTTTTCTGGATGAAGGGGCCGGCCGGAGTCGGAAAATCTGCCATAGCCCAGACATGCGTGGAAAGGCTCCAGGACCTGGGCAAGCTCGGTGCAGCTTTTTTCTTTTTGGTTAATGGATGTGACAAGGCGGTTCATTTTTTCCCGACCATTGCCTACCAGCTCTCTACCGAAATTCCCGACTACCGTCGCCTTGTCAACCAGAGGATCCGCCACGATAAGACGATTGTCAATAAAACGATGGCAGCGCAGTTCAAATCACTTATCGCCGAGCCGTTTAAGGAGCTACGAAGGAACGGGAAGGACATTGGGAAGCGCATTCCTATCTTCATTGATGGGCTGGACGAGTGCGAGAGTGTAGATTCTCAGTGCGAGATCATAGAGATCATCGCAGCTGCTGCTCATGATGATCTTACTCCGTTTTGTTGGGCGTTCTTCAGTCGACCCGAATCTCACATTGAGGCCACATTTGCCATCGCTGACATCGCTCAAGTCACCTGCACGGTTCAACTGCCCGTCTCACATGACGCTAACAGTGAAATTGAGCTATACCTCCGCAGTGGCTTCGAGAATGTCCTTCAACGTCGCAACATCCGCATGCAATCGCAACGGCCCTCTCCTGACGACTTACAAGCACTTGTGCAGAACGCGGGTGGTTTATTCGTCTATGCAGCAACGGCCCTTCGCGTTGTTGCTCAACCGGGCTTCCTTCCCGAAGAATCCCTGCGTGCAATCCTTGCTACTAGCCCGGATTCCAGGAACACACTCACAATCAACGGTGCTCCTAGATCACCGTTCGCGGAACTTGATACTTTTTATATGCTGATTATGCAACGTATCTCCCCAGAGATGCTTCCTACCATCCTCCTTTTGTGCGCTATCTTGTGCTTTTCGGGACGTTACTTGGATACCTATGTGCTGGGTGTGCTGACGCAGAGCAATTTTCTGGCACTATCCGAACTCCAATTCAAGATGGTCTGCAGTCAACTGAGTGCTGTCCTATTTTTTCGCCATCAACCCGAATCCCTTGTCTACACTCCTGCCGATACGGGCCGCCCATTCTACTGCGAAAATCCCGCAGTTACCCGAGAGCTGCGGGGTCTCGTATTCTTTGAGCTAGGTGGCTCGGTTTCCTTCCACCATAAATCATTCTACGATTTCCTTATTGATCCGATGCGCTCTGGAAAATATTGCGTTACATCTCCGGCCGTGCAAAATACTTTATTCAAGCGCTGCCTAGAGCTGCAACATAAATATCAAGAAAGTTATCATGTTCAAGGCCCAGGTGAGTCGCGAATTTCACCTCACCCTTTCCTAGATTTTTGCTTTGTTAATGCATGAACCTAGAACCCACTCTGGCGCCTGGTGTGCCTGATTCAGCATCCTCCCTTTCCTACCCCTATACAAATGATGAACTCATCAACTCAATAATCAAAGCGCGGGTCCTTGGCCTTCTTCACGAAACATGTCTGGACCTTGCTATCTCACCCGAGATAGACTCCGCGTTGCTACAGATATTCCAGCACGTTGATTTTCGCAAAAGCCTGTCTCTCGCGATAAGCTTATTTCCGCAAACCCCAGGTCTTGTTATGAGATGGTGGGGGCCCTATGCTAGCCATGCTAGGATGACCCACGGGATTCAGCTCTTGCAGCTCTTGCCCCATGAATTCTCAAGGTTCGATGTCATCAGATTCGAGAAGATAAACTGGTTAGATGCGTTACATTGAAGATCCTGACCTTGATCTTTTGCAGATGGTTGAACGAATGCAAGAGGCAGGGGTCATACAGTCCTGTCATCGTAGTCTCAGTTCACGGTTCAAGTCGCTCTTCCAGCGTGGATCCCGAGATAGGTTCATCTCAGGGCTATACAGCATGGGGCACGGCCCTAAATCGTATTTCTGGTATTGGGAAGTTGATTTTGATGCTCGGTACTATCGAGAATTCAGAGTAATTGATCTGGCCAATGGGGAGAGGATGTTTCGGGAGGAGCCGTTTAATTTGTGGCCTGAAGAGTGGCAGTGGCAGAAAAACCATATCGGTTTTTGATTACGAGTTCGTAGGGTAACAGGTATCTCCCTGAAAATCCGACCATTCGAACGCGGTGTTAATCTACCCTTACTGGTCTCATCTCATCTCATTACATCGTAGAACATGTCAATGAATTGATGGTTTACCATGGCAGCGGGCTAAAAGAGTGTAGGGCCGTATATACGCGTGTCTGTACGGCGAATGATACGTGATGAAGGGTATATGTTAATATAGATAGAATACAATGCTGAGCAACTGAGGGTAATGTAAACATTTAACAAACACTATACCAACAGACGTGCGTACCAATATCCGGAATCTCTAGGTCAACCAAAAATAAGAGTATGTGCACCCCCACACAACAACACAAGGCCTGGCCTCACTCCCACGCAAGCATCATGATGTCTTGACAGGCTCAGACCACCACCATGCGAGTAGTTTTGAGGAAATCCAGAAGGTTATGAATATGCCGACTATGAACATTGCAATACGCCATGGCCTGAGGCTTCCCGTTCCGATACCGAACGCATGCTGCGCCCGGCGGGATGTCTGAGAGAGGGTCGTCGTAAACGACGAGAACCGGTTGTTCTGTTGGGAGGTAAGCAACCTGGGATATAGATGGTAGATAAACAAGGCACACAGATTCGTCCAGGAGCAAATTTTGTGCTTCTACGTCGTCATGTATGTCCGTTGTAATCTGATGAACGGCACAAATCGGCTAAGGTTATGGAATATTTGGTGAGAAGATTGAATAGACGTACGCCTCGGAGTGTTCGGATTTTAGAGTGTAATTCGTCGAGACGTTGGTCGTTTTGAGCCTCGTATGTGTCCTCGGCGCGGCCGCCTCTTGACGATGACATGGTGAATAGGAAAGAGTAACGGAATTGCTGTTTGAGCAGAGAACAAGTGACAGTGTTGGTGTGACAGCTGTCACCTTGTAACGTGCAGTGCCGCAAGTCGCACCACGCGGATTGTCAAGTTGCTAACAAAATAATTCGGTTTATCAAACTCAACTACATTCTAGCTGCCTCCGGGCTGTCGAAGAGCCGGGTTTTGCTCCCGCCTTAACTTGGAGTTGCCGTTGCCTAAGTACTTGGCATGAGGCTTCAAGTAGGAATTACGCCACCGGCCGTTGGACTGTGGCAAGTATGAATGCACTCGCTCGGAGGCCTGAAGTCGCCATCCCAAGCCTCCATACTCCGCAGCTATTTATACAACAGCCACGCCCGCTTACTCCATGGTCTAATATGGACCACATGACTCTTCGCGAGGCCTCTTGGTCCTTCGACATGCACTATACATGGACAAGAAAACCAACTATTAAATTATCCCACTCAAATAAGCGTGGTGTGGAGACGAAGGTATCCAATTCTGTCATCGAAACATGACATGCAGGCAAAAAGAAGCTTGTCCAGATGGGCCATGCTGAGTGGAATTTAGCTTCTTGCTAATCACTTTCCGTGTATTTATATCCCACCCTCCTGCTTTTTTATTTCCCCCGCTTTTTCCTTCCCCCCACGTCCCAGGAGACGGTACTCATTGCTCACACTCGTTGCTATGTTTCGCTCAAACGATGTACCTTTGTGGACTGCACGGGTTGCCACTCTTGCAATGGCCTGGGCATGGTCCATTATCTCCTTTGCCGCTGGTGAGTATTCGTTCGTTCCACTTCGCCACCTCGATGACTGAGATAGCCATCAACAGGGATAAACGCCGTTGTCAAATCTAATCAGGATAAGGCCAAGATTAAGGACTTTGCGCCTCGTGGTACCCAGGTCGACATCAACGTCAACGGTAAGCTCTTCTCACTCTAACACTCCAGCTGGGTACTTACTGGCATTTATGCTAGACGTATTCCGCACAGGCGCAATCATCAGCGCAGTCTCCATCGTCATCTTCGTCCTTACATCTCTGTACCTCATCCTACTTTTCTTCCGCCCCACATCGTTCACCCGGTCCCGCATCGTCACCGCCCAAGGCAGCCTCCTGGCATTCTTTGCAGTATGGCTCTTTGCGACCCTAGTTGCATATACCCACTTCTTCAGAACGCACAGCGCCATTGTTAATGCCTCGATTAACGGCCTTCCTTTGCCTGATACTCTCATCCGCGGCGTTGAGAAAGAGCTTGGCGTTACACCTGTGTATAAGAACATCGCTTATCGTGAGTACTGCGCATATATATATACTATGATTTGAGTCTATATCTGACGTATTTCGGGTTCTAGTGCGCCTTGTTGCAATTCTTCCTTGGTTCAATCTGCTGTTCACAATCTCTGCTGCAGTTGTTCTATTCATGGCTGCCTCTCGTGCAGAAAGAGTGCAGGCCGCCAGGCCCACCGAAGGACCAGCCAACGACATAGATCGAACTTCAGAGACGATGGATGAAAAAATATAATCTAGTGGGGACACCGAACCTTGTACCCTCGACGGCGAACCATTGGCCAAATGTTTTGACGCTGTATATGATGTACACTGTTGTGCCTAATGTGTATTTAATGTACCTTGAGCGCTTGAGCTTGAGTCGTATCACCCAGAGAAGATGGTTTGACGGGACCTTTGCCATTGCCCACGTAACCCGAATTCGTTAGACCCAGTTACCCATTTTTGGGGCCTGATTCGGCAACTCCGACGTTCTTGGGCCCGACTTCGTTTCGCCTGCCAAAACGCGGGGTCCCACCGAAATCACGTCAGACATCAATGTTTGATGGGATCCTGGCTCGGACGAAACATGGCTAGGACGCCGGTCTAAATTCATTATCACCCCATCAATCAGAGCGCAAGAGGAGGGGCGCTCGTCAAAGAAGGTTCTGGAAGAGCTGAAATGACCCATTGAGGTCAGTGGTGCAGAAATAGAGAAATGTTGATACTATGGTCTATCTGGACTCACGCTGCCCTATAAAGGGCCCGGACGCTTACGAGGTTCGACGTTAGGAAGATCCAATCCCTTGCAGCCAATGAATCAAGCTCGGTGTTCGATGAGGGAGAAGAATTACTTCTCGGTAACTTGATACGGGAAAGTGAAGAAAAGCTGATTATATTTGTCACGTATAGACCCAGTAAGCCCACAAAACGAGCAGACTTTGTTGTGTAGGTACCGGCTCGAGCGCTCTACGTATCAACCAACGGTACCAATCAGATGTATGAAAAAAGGAAATATTCTGGAATCAGGGTCACACCACGAGCTGATAAAGCCCGATGGGGAGCATATATGGAAGTTGTATAATATTCAGGCAGGGATGGTTGGAGTGCGTTGGCGGTGAATCGTCCATTTGTCTCATGCGAGTTTCGTTGACGGGTATTACGCCAGACAGGTTACTTTGAGAAAATCAGGATGATGATCCTTCCACGACAGCGAGATAATAGTAAAGGATGTGCAGAGCCGACCTCATCTCTCGGCATGCTTCCAAACCATCATCGTAATGATATTTATTATGATGGTTGTAGCAGGGGAGGGACTGGTGCAGCGATCAGAAAACCACAGCTATCTGTCATTCTTGGCACCGCTCTCGTCTGATCACAATGTACCAATCATTAAACTACCCATCAGCAAAAAAAAAGCCCGGGGATTATAGTACCTGATAAATAACCCCCCAACGAGTGGCTCAGACACAACTGTTTCTTAGTGATTGGCCCGCTGCTACCTTCTTGAATCCAACATGCGCCTGGGCCCTGGACACACGCATTTTTTATACATCTACCTCTTCAACATCCTCTTTTCTCCTGTAAAACCGGCTCTTGTGAACGTCACAGTTGACGACTCTGGTCAGGACCCTGTCACTAATAGGACGATTACTTATGGGCCAGGGTGGCATCCCGGTCAGAATTGTAGTAATTGCTCCATCACAACTTTTGGTAGTTTCGATCCAGGCAAAACATATCAGAGATCCTGGTACGAAGCCTCCGTAAGTTCAGACTTGACAAAATACCAGACCTAATCGTATCAACTAAGTCCCAACACATTCATCTTTCAGTATCTCCAAATCGGTTTGCCGCAATTCGCGACCTTTACCTTTTATGGTGTGTCATATCATAAAACCGACTAGCGGGTGATATCAAGATGATGGGTTCCCCTTCTCTAGGCTCCGCAATATATGTCTTCGGTATACTAGCCAGAAACGATGGACCATGGCTAGCTAGAAATTTGGATCTTCAATTCTATATCGACGGACGACTGATGACCACATTTAAACTAAACTTGGATTTTTTAAATAAAAAAAAGACCACATTTAAACAACCACTACCTGCCCAGCACACATACAACGTCTCATTCTTCGGTCTCAACGATCTCACAAATGGTGAACATTCGTTGATGATGGTGAATGGGGAAGTTCGCGGGAACAATACACTGGCGCTATTCGACTATCTAGTCTACTCGTGAGTTTCTACCAGCCATCCATCGCGAACTTGCTTCACATGACCTAAACTCAGGTACGACCCGGAGAATATGACGGGTATTGGCGCCCCAGCCCTCATTTCACAGAAGGTTGTGCCACAGTCTATGGGCACAATAGTCGGGGGTGCAATCGGCGGGGCACTAGCCCTTATCCTCCTCTTCGCATCTGTATTTGTCTGCATTCGCCGCCGCCAGCGGGTTTGAACATTAGCAAAAAGGCTACTACCGTCCCACAGCACAATAGTGACCCTGCTCCCAAGGGCTCCCGGTGGATCCAACCAGAGCGCCAAGAGTCGGATGCGAAGAACACAAGACGCAGCAGAACCGCCACCATACACTGCTGAGGAATCGCTTACGGGGGTAACACTATCATCAAGAACTTAAATAGAGTAATATAGTCGTTACTTGAGCCACTATCGTTTACCCAGTGTTTGAAAACCTTTTAGTCGCAAGCATTTACTTCCTCACTCATTTAATCTATGCACCCAAAAGTTTGTAGAGTTCTTGACTGCTGGATCAGCTAAACTTTGCAGTATTTTGACAATTTCTC
>MU151452.1:0-15753 GCA_015584085.1 Macrolepiota fuliginosa MF-IS2
AGTAATTACGGAACATTCTTATAACACATACTCTGTAATAACCCATAGCTCGGGGGCGGGACAAAGTGCTATGGGTTATTACAGAGTCGACTGTATAGGTTCTCACGTCAGTGTGGAGTGCGTTCCCATACTTACTGATCTACTACTCTTTTCTCATCATCCTCATGCCATCATGTAAAAAAAAAAGCTGTGCCAGTAATTATTTTCGCATCACGAGTGGCAAGCGCCCATCGAACAGCAATCCACCCCTCATGCCGTATCAATTCTACACGCCAAAAGAACTCTCCGTCGCCAACTGGAAAGCTGGGGGTGGGATGGCAAACCTTCCAGCATGATTTCAGTGCCAAATGCCTCTCCTTCAATAGTGCTTCAAGCTGAGAATCGGGCCGGCTAAAGATTGCCCAGAGAAACGGAAGTCTACTGGCAGACTCTAAAATAGCACCAAGGATCTCGCAGCGAGCGTGCACACTGGCGCACTCGTCAATGCCCTCCACTATAATGACATTCCGTGGCCCCAAATCAATCCCACTGGCCAGGACCTCCTCAATCGGTGCGAAAATGAGCTCACGAAACTGGATCGTGAGCGACTTTGTAATGAGGGCGGGGTTACGACGGAGCTTGGCATCCAATACGCTGGCGTAGGAGGGGATGTGTGTTGCCAGTTGGTCGGCGAGAGTGATGACAATCTGACTTGTACCTTCTGTTCTCTGGGACTGCGGGGTAAAGAAGCTCGCAGCCAATTCCTCCTGCAACTTCTCTGCACAAAGCTGAGCCAAATTGGACTTTGGGCCATCCAGCCACATGACGGAGGAGTCTGGTCGACGAGTCCATGTCACAAATTCGGCGACAAAGTCTTCATGCTCTGTCTTTGGAATGGAGTGTACTAGGGCGGACGCACGGGCTGCAGAATCATAGGCAGCATCTGGAAGTGAGGCACCATAAAGGATTTTGAGTCCTTTTCAATCGTTAGTGCCTGGCTAACCAACTGGGATGAAGGGGCTCACCGCTACCATCCGCTGTGCTATAATCTATGAATTGGCAATCCTTGATAACAAAGTTGCTGGGATTTGAGACCATCGTCGCCCTAGCAGGTCAAATTGCGATAATGAAGTTCGTTGGTAAGGAGTGTTGGGTGTTGGCTTCTGGCGAGGCTGACGGATGCTGTTCAAAGCTGTTCAAGCTGTTGTGTGCAGGCTGTGGGGCGCCTAGCAAGTAGGCACCGTGCACTAATTGCTTCCTGAGCCGCCCGGCAGCAGATCCTATCACGGACCATATGATCGGAAAGCGCATAAAAGCTACAAGAGCTGAATATGAGGATGTCCGAGGAGATACCATATGGGAAGGGGTGTTGTCCTGGGCGCGTCATTCAAAGCTCCACTGACGATCATCAGAGACAGACTCGTCTCCCAAGACTACCGCAGAGCAACAACTCTCGATGATCAATATAGAGTGTACTATCCCTTGCCTGACAGGGGGTGAGACTCAATACACGCCAAGGTCGTAGCCAATGTTACCCAGCGTCAAAGCATTGGTGGCTTTTGGGTTTCGCCCCAGCCGGGGGTCCCTGCCACGCGTATCCCCGGTACATCGCCCTCCACCCTCCCAACTCCCCTCCGCTCCAGCGCCTCTCGTTCTCATCCGACACCTGGCCCTCCCTCCTCTCCACCCCCCTCGAATCTCTCCTTTCTAACCAAGTGCTCCATTTTTTCCCTTTGAGTTGGCTCTGAAGGACGGTGGAAAGCAATATTATTTCGTCTGCAGTACCGTAGGCCACATGGGGGGACACATGCAGTACAATTCAACAGGGTTATCATTGTTTTTTGAGGCCTCGATCGTACTATCATAGGACAGGTCAAATCTAGTCAAATCTTTTTATCGACGTCATGATCAATCGTCAGCCAGAGCTGCCACCAAAAGTCAGTAGCTAATGATTTTCGCAACAGTTGTGCCTACTGCTGACAGTTTAAATGGTCGGTACGACACTGGCATACACATGTCAGGAGGACAACTCACCATCACCGCATAGGGAGTTGATCCTTTCAGCTATGCCTGTACTGCTCAGCGGTTCTTCGGCACGTTCAACGGCCCATTTAAAGATAGCACTAACCGATGTCGTCTCCCGGCGTCTGATCTTCCCACTAGCATGAATACATACATTCATGGTGCCTAGATGCGCTCAGCGCCCAGCACCATCACTCTGCATTGGGTAGAGCTCCAAAGTCCATAACAACCTGAGACATGCAACACTTTGTGTCATATATCCGTGTAGTGAGACATTGGTAATCGGTGTATCAGAGAACAACGAATCCGGCGGCTGGTAGCAGATGCTGACGCTCTAAAATTATTGAAGCTGGTGTGCAGAATTACCAGACCCCGCATAAGTTGGAACTAATAGCTGGGATTTGTAACAATGAAAATAGTAAATACAACAAGTCGGGCGCGGGCAGTAACTTAAAGGTGCGTTTGTTCTATCATCCCCATAAACACTGATGGCACGCGCCCATATGTCAACGCCAGAAATAAAGCATCTTGATTTCTGTATCGGACGCCCATGGCCTGGTCGCACTCCAACACGCCCTATATATCTAGGTGCTGTCGGTCACCCTTGGAGCCATAAGATACCACATACCAATCTCCCTCCAACTCGAAGGTTATGAGTACCAGTCCTGACAACCTCGAAGCAGTGCTTCAGGGGCTCCTTCTCTTCATAGTTGCAGATGCTACTGGGGCATTCACCGTCGGTGCATGTTTCACTCTCGGCATCGTCTGCCTCGCCCTCCTATCGTCGCAAGCTGCGGGGCCTCGGAAGCAGCGTCGTCTGCTACAACTATATATTGTATTGCTCTTAACTGCAGTTGTTGGCCTCTTTATTTCCGCTTTTTTTGCCTTCAATAGCCTTGTTATATTCAATCCTACCCAGCTCAAGAGCGGTGAAGTGGCAGCCAAGGTAGTCACATCCGCAGGCATTTTCACGGGGGTTAGCATATGTATGACTGATGGACTTTTGGTGAGTGTGGTTGATTCGTTAATGATGGGAGACAGTGATGAACGAGTTTGAAAGGTGTGGAGATGCTACATGGTCCATAAAGCGTTGATGGGACACTCCTCATCATTGTGGAGCAAAATATTCTGTGCGATTCCAGCAGTTTTATGGATCGTGACTTTCAGTACGCTGAGCAACTCAATCTGGCTTGTTATAATGCAAGGGCTCTAATTGGTAATGCCCTCAAGTTACAGGAATTATGGTCTCCATGCCGTCACAACAATTTTCTTCCTTGACTGTGTTTCTTGTGTCCAATGCGCTGACGAATCTTTGCGGAACTGCCTTCATTGCCACCCGCCTACTGCAACATAGGCAGATGACAAGAGATTTCTTTAAGGACAAGGCGCCAACGGCGAGACATGGCAATATCGTAGGCATCCTGTTGGAGTCGGCCGCGATCAATGTACCGGTTGCGATTTGTGAAGCTGTCGGGAATATGATCATGAGCACTTCGTCTTCCAAGACTACATATGGTGTTTGGTTTATAATCTATTCTATCGGTATCCCAAGTCAGGTACGCCAGCCATGGCTTTTAACTACATCGTGGGCTGACCATGTCTTATCAGGCACTTGTGACTATCATGGTCATCCACCGGGTTGCCCTAGGCAGGGCGATTGGCCATCACAATCAGGAAGAGGCAGTGCCTCCGACGACAAGGAAGTCAGAGGAATACACACCGCATAGGATACCTCTCCTCCCAGCGGGCGAACATGTGTAAGCCTTGGGTTTATTGATCCCATATATGAAAAGCACATATTTTTGTCCTGCATCTATTACATGTATATTCAGCGGGGAAGAATGGGCACCGACAGCATAGAGATAGAACACCATTCAGGCTTACCACGCGAAAGCGCATTCACTGGTTGTTGAACCAAAGCTTGAAGCCTGGAGCCTGGAGCCCGAGCAAGGTGTAGAGGGTGAACAACTCCTCTCCTCTCCATTGTCTTTGCCGCGCCATCATAACAAAGCGATGCCCATATTGGGCTTACCAGGAAGGCTGCTGCTTGGGCTGTCTGTGAATCAATGGTCTTGGTGAATCGTGCCAAGCTTCACTGTTTCCTCTACGGGGTCTACTTATCTCTGGGCGATAATTTCAGTGGAGAGTGGGGAGACTCTGTAGTCGAAGGGCGCCCGTGAGTTCAACATAGGAAGCATCTCGAATAACAACCAACCAATCGGCTTGCCTGATACCATAGTGGGAAGGTGATTAGAATATAAATAAATTAAATATCACGTGACAGGTCGTACGACTGAAGAGTCTGGTTTCCCCTCTTTGCACACCCTCCATGGCTAAGAGGCGTATTACAATTGTTACCGGTGCCAACGGGTGAGCTTTTTCTGACTTTGAAGCGAGAGAAATAGCCTCATCTTCTCTAGTGGTATAGGATTTGGTATCTGCCAACGTCTTTTATGCCAACTCTGCCACCCGAATCCTAGTGATGCTTCACCACAGAAGTTTTCCCTGCAGAACTTCTCCGAGTCCCAAACGGACGACGTATCCTCCGACTATGATGGAATCACGCTCATTATGGCGTGTCGCAGTGCCAACCGTGCTAAGAACGCCCGAGAACAGCTGTACCAGTGCTTGGACACATACGTCGACGGACTAAAGGCGAGTCCGGATGAGTACGTCCACGCGAAGAAGTTTCAGGAGGCGGTAGACATCAAGATTCACCAACTAGACTTGGCTGTGATGAATAGCGTATTCGCGTTCGCTGAGGAAATTTCAAACCAGTGCGTCAATATTACTATTATTCCATCCTTTGATTAACAATTCCCGATAGGTATCCCTATATTACCGATATAATATGCAACGCCGGCCTAGCGAGCTTCACTGGCATCCACTGGCCTTCGTGCTTCGTGCAGCTCGCGACCGAACCAATAAATGCCATGACGGCACCACGATTTTACAACCAACACATGGGAGAAATGAGCGTAGACGGCTTGGGATGGGTATGGCAATGTAATATGTTCGCGCACTATTCCCTCGTACGCCCCTCAGCTCATTGTTGGCGGATTGACCAGTCTTACGTGTTTATTTTCAGTTCCGCGCCCTCCAGCCTCTACTCCTGGCTTCACCAACGGGCGGCCGCGTGGTCTGGGCCTCCTCGCTTGAGGCTTCACCAAGCTTCTACGATAGCGACGACTGGCAACTTACCAAAACCGAACATTCTTATGAAAGTTCAAAATACCAGATCGACCTAATAGCGACACACCTGGACCTCTTGGCGCGCAGAGCTCTAGAAGAAGACCCAACCTCCCGTCCAGTCCGACACTTCGTCTCGGAACCAGGAGTCTGCTCGACAAACGTCAGCATAGCTTTGACTGGGCCTATACTGGAGATATTGAAAGTGTGGGCATTCTACATCGTAAGTTTACAGTCGCCTTCCTGATCCATCGTGCTCACATAAGTGGTTATAGGCGCGTTTCCTTGGTTCAGTGCATCATACTATCAAACCATACAAAGCTGCTATCGCCTCCGTACACCTCGTCCTTGCTCCCCTATATTTCTTCGCTCTCTCGTCACAGCCTGTCCGGTACGGTGCTGAGACTGACTGGTGGGGTAATGAGCGAGTTGGGTTATCACCCGTGAGGAGATGGGATGAAAACTGTGCTAAAGGAGAGGCATTATTGAGAAAATGCGATGCGCTATACCAAAGCCTAAGAGAGCAGGAGAAAGGGACAATGGATTCGGATACGGATGCATGAAGTTATGGTACTAAGACGTGATTCTGCTGGCGTTTCTTGGTGACGGATGTTTTGTGGGAACGTATACCCTTGCTTTTTTAATGGTGTAGTGCTATAATCTTGTTAGGTACTATAGCGTTCATAATATAGTTATTTACATGGAGACTGGAGAGTGCGCCTTGGAGTAGTTTGGAACTTAAGTGTTTTGGCTACTGTCGTACTTGAGGCTCAACCTCCTGGCCTGTACACTCACCATTATTCTATCCCTACCACATCCCGACTAATCAATCACCGATCTGAGGCCGCCCGCCCCGAAAATGTTCCAGCACCAAACACACCGCCACTTCCGTTATCTAGGGTATATGGACCCACACCTCTCGTCATTTTCCTCCTTTGCTAGACTATACTTTAACCGCCCCTATCCACTTTCCGCTCGTAAATCTCGGACACTCATCTCTTTGAATACAATACGTTTGATTTCGTTTGACATTCTGTCTTGTCAGAAAATCTTCCTTTCATAACCATATTCAATCTAGATTACTCTATGCATTCACTAGTTAGATTTAGCTGTCTTATCTCTGCGACCATTTGGGTTGGTTGACCGAGTAAGGGTCCAAGAGTAATAATAAGCCGAGTGCTTTCTGATGAAATTGGGCATTTAGCACACCAATGGGCGACGCTTGTGTAAGTTTTTGGGGTGGTTGCTACCACCACAGTAACACAATACTTACGCGTCGTTGTTTTTGTTTGATAATACAAAAACCTGGATACACAACAACAATTAAGCGCCTTTGGAAAAGCTAAAAGTGCTGTGGCTCCTCCAATAGTCGTTCTCACGACCTCTCGAACTTACTTCCCATGGCAGACCAACAAAGTCAGCATGCTTCGGCAGCACACCTTGGTATTTTACCCTTGGCGGACCAGCAAATCTATAGCCCTAGCGATTTTGAAACCAATAAGTCTCGTTTATTTGATGTCTGGAAGAAAAGCTATAATAAGTGGCTGGAATTACTCGCCACTCTCCTTACTGGGTCGACTGACGAACTTGGAGCTGTCTGTCTCTCCGCATACGCTGGTTCAACTGAATTTGCGCAGAAAATGATCCACTATCTGCAAAGTCAACTGCATGAACAACCTGGCCTATCGTCGCCCCAATGGCAGGCATTTATAGAAGCCAAGTTCGACGACTCTCCCCTGGGTTCACTTCAAGCTACTCTGTCAGCGCCTCCAGGTCTACCAACAGTCGAAGGTGGTGGCCACTCCAACGTCACGGACGACCAAAACCTTCTAGCCAGCGCCCCCACGGAGGACAGTGCCTCCCAAATCGTCTCGCACACCGTCGACGTCTCTCAGGCTGGTCCCTCTGCTCAACCTCAACCCCCCTCGGGAAGTTTGCAGAACCCGCCACCTCAGGGCGCACCTGTATTGCTTGCGCAGGCTAGGGCCTCCAGGTCTCCAATGCCGGGTATACCAGGGTCTTCTCAGCCTCAGACAACGACTCTGTCCAATAGTCTGCCATCGATGTGGGCCCTGCCAACGCCACCTTCGCTACTAGCGTACCAGGATCTTATGTCAGTTCAAGCCGCCCAGGCGCAACGGGTCCCGGTGACGACTATACAGCAGCCTCCTCAACACCATCGCCAAACATTGCAAGCAATTGCCCCGGGGGCACTGCAGCCATCCTGGACACAGCTACAGGCAACACCATGGTCAACATCTTCATCACCTCAGCCCACCATGACCACCTCGAATTTAATGCCACCACCCCAGTCGACCAATGGGTAAGCCACTGCCTCCTCGAAAATTCACTTTTTTGTAACTCTCGATACAGTCGGCGAAGTCCCTACATGCATCAACCTACACAACCACAGGCCAATCCCCAATCCTCCCAATCCCATATTTCGGGGAACACAGCTGCTGCCACTCCCACACAACCAGGTCTCACTTCGACTGCCGATGAGCCCCGCCGCAATGTCTACATCCACTTTCCTCGTAACAAGTCCCCTCAGCTCGCTTCCTTACCGCTTCAAAGAGTCCAAGAACTCGCCCGGTCGGGAGCCATCCAACTGAAACACCCTGGTCCTGAAATTCATCTCTATGCTCCGCCGAACTTGGGCAAAAGAGGAAGGTCTCCAGAAGAATCTCAGCAATCAACAGGTGAGCCTTCTAGGAAGAAGCGGAGGCGGGGCACGACAAAAGGTAGCAGCTCTAATCAACGACTGAGCGTGACCCCGAGCTCCGAGAACAATACCGACAAGACTCTGCAGCGGCCACAACAATAACGGTTGACTTTTGTATATTGTGTGCAGCGGTCTGTCTACATACGTATTTTCAGGGGAAGTTGTTGTAATAGATTTTATTGTATTTATTGTTATGTGCACGCTAAATGCGGTTACTTGTATCGAACTCTTATCTAGACTTATTCCTTATTACCTATTGTTATTCTTATTGTCCATACACCTCCCTTATCCTATCTAACGACTCTTATCGAGGTCATTTGTTCCGTAAAAGAGCCAGAAAACCCAGATCCAATAAGTAACAAATAACACAACAAGCAAGTACAACAAATATACACAACACGGGGTCCTCAAACCCCAAGTTCCTCAGCCAACTCCGCCGCACCCTTGCTCACACGCATCTTCCACCCCTTCACATCCTCATCTGGATCTTCCTCCGCCCATGCAGCATCATCATCCATACCTTTACTCCCCTTCTTCCCAGTCTCACTCCCCGCCCCTTTTCCCACTTCATTGCTCTTCGCTGTCGTACTCGAACCCGAATCCACATTCGTTCCTTTCGCCTGTTGATTAGGCGTCGAGGCTGTAGATGGAGGCTTGGACGTTGACGCCACCGACGAGTTCGCAGCACGTTTAGGCACCACTGGCGGCGAATCAGGTGACACATCCATCCCATCCACATCCACCTCCTCTTCCTCCGCTTTCATCTTCCGTTCCTGTATCGCCTCCTCATCATCCTATACACACACCACCAAATAAGCACTCCCATCATTAATTAAAAAAATAAAAAAAATAAAAACACTTACAATATCAAATTCATCCTCCCGCTCCTCATATTCAACATTCTCATCAACCTCCTCAAACCCACCCGCAAACGCGCCCCATCGCTCCGCCTTCGGGCAATGCCACACCAAAATATTCCCGTGCGTCGTCGTCGACGCAATCAGCGATTTCGCAGGATGCCACTATTTCGGTTCATCCGAGCATCATCAGAGTCCACAATGTCAAACAACCGGGTCGGTGGGGGGGGGGGGAAGGAGAATCACAGGGTCCATAAGTTCCCATCCCCGATATTGATATCACAGCACATCGAAACATGACCAATATGATATCGCCAAGTCGAAGCACATCACATCACAAGGCAATATCCACGCGGAACCCACCCAAGGCCCGAACGACCCGCGAAGCAGAAGACGCGAGCAGCCGAATCCAAGCATCGCAAAAATAGAAACGCAGTAAACGATGATCCATCATAACAGCACAAGATCCAAAAAAAGAGAGCGAGAGACGAAAAACCATCAGTCAACGTTCAACTACACTCCTAAAAGTGACGCACGTGTATATGCGCTAGTGGCTCCCTGCCCCCATCAAGCGCGGTGGAGAACTGTCCGTCGTTTGACAGATCCCAGATGTATATTTTGTGCGTTGCGGGATCTGCAGAGCCTGGATATGGATATGTTGGGATCAGCCGTCGAGGCGTTTTTGGGTTTGTTGAATGATGTTGTGGGGGAGAAAAAGGAAGGCCCTTGCACGAAGGCGCGGAGCCCGCGCCCAGAGGCACCGGGAAGAAGAGGAGAAGGGGGGCACGAGAATATAGAACCGGCACGTACCACCAGCCAACCACTCCCCATCTGGACTATATGACATGATATGCCACGCTGTCCGATTGATGGGGTCATTAAACCGATGCGTCGGCTCGAGCTCCTGCTCATTCACTTTGCTGCTGCTACTGCTAGTGTTATTGTTGTCGCGGTTGCTAGCGTCAGAAGCTGATTGTTGGTAGTTTGGTATCGTGAACTGTCGGAGCGTCCGGTCCGACGAGTTCGTCACAAGTCGTCTAGAATGGAAGAAGGGAGAGTATTAGCTATTAGAATGATTGATGTAGGCAGAGCGTACCGTCCGTTCTTAGTGAAATCAAGACTTTTCATAGCCCCTGCGCTGCCCGCAATTTTATGTCTCCCGACCATCTATACCCGGAAATCAACCCCTATAACTCGAGTGAATAGGCATAACATAACTTACAGCTTTTGTCCGGGTATTGAACACCAATAGCATCCCATTCGCTGTCCCCGCAAACACATACCGGCCCGTAATATCAAACCTCGCAACCGTAATCGGCGACCTACTCACCATCATTAGTCTCCTCAAACGCGAGTAATTTGAGTACGTACGCACCTTTTGACATTATGATTTTGCGGCGGGACGGACAAGGACTCTTCCTCTCCCTCTTCCTTTTCTCTGTCCCTATCCCTATCCCTGTCACGGTCGCGTTCCCGATCCCGGTCGCGTTCCTGGCCCAAAAGCGTATCACAAAGCTCAGCGCGACCTCTATACTCCTTCCTCAAATCCGTAATAAACAACTCGCCCGTAGACAAGAGCGCAAGTATAATCTTACTACACCCAAATCAGTTTTCACCTCCACATTAAGAGAGAGGAAAGGGGGGGGGGGGGGGGGGGGGGGGGGGGGGGACTACGCACCTATTCCTCGGATGAAACCCAGCAGACACAACCGGCGAATCAAACCTAACAGTCCTAAACCTCTGCATCGGCTCACACCTCAACGCCAAATCCCACACAATCACATTCCAATCCTTCGACGACGTAAGCACATATCGTCCATTCCTCGACCAACTATATTCAATTGATAAACCAACTCCAAAAACGGAAAAGGAAGAGGAGAAACGCACTCGACGCTCGTAACGCCCCTCACATGTCCATCCAACACCCTCACAGGCGCCTTGGTCTCCAAATCCCACACCACAACACTCCCATTCTGCTTCCCCGCCGCAATCCACCTCCCCGTCGGATCAAATTTGGCAAAAAGCGCAGTGGCAAGCAACGACGTCTGGATCGCAGTCGGGTGCGTTATCTGAAACGGGTCTGTCGAAAGTTATTCTTAAGACATGAGTATAAAATTGTCTGTCGTTTCTGAGTCAAGGAGAAGGGGGGATTGCTGTATACGCACTTATGACATCGTTCATAATTGATGATGATGATGGTAGTGGTGGTTGAAGCGAAAGTTTCGAACACGCGAGTTACCCACGCGAGAGATCATAATATCAAATTATCTAAATTTCAAATTAAAACTCCTGATTGCTTTCTTCTACCAACTGCGGGGATGGGGGGTAACACCGATCGATCGACTCTAATAAAAAAAAGAGGGCAATGTGTACGTGCATTATAATACGAAAGAAAAAAAAGAAAAAAAGACCAGAAAGAAAAGGATATGATATTAACTACTAAGGACTGCTCATCCGCTCATCAAGCTCAGAAGATGCTCTTCGCCGTTTCTGAGTCTCCGGCGTCCTCTCTCCCTCACCATTCATAGTCAAAGTACCCCTCTTCCTCTCATCAGCATCCGCCATAACCATAACCTCATCAATACTCTCTCGTCTTCTCGCTCTATCCGCGACGGACGCGGCCCGGATCGTCGGCTCGTCATCGGTTGTATTCGTTGTCGAACTCGCCTCGTCTCCATCCTCAGTCTCCGTCTCCGCCTCTTCCTCCTCCTCCTCCTGCTGCATATTATGTACAGTAGGAGTAGTAGCCACATGCATATTCGCTTGTGACGAAGAAGAGGATGATGGTGTTGATGATGATGATGGTGCCGAAGCACTATCACTATGCACACGTCTCGTCTGAGATCCCCCCTCAGCAACCTTTCCACCATATGCATCAATAGCACCCATGGCGCTCATAGGAGCCGCAACACCATTCTCGCCCGCCATAGGCGGAGGAACCTGACTCGAAGAAACAGGTCCGGCAGCAACTCCCACAGAAACGCCGTCCACTCCACCCAACATCCCCGAGCTCCGGGAGAACAAAATCAGCTGCTCCGCATACTTCTGCATCTCGTCCGACGAAATGACCAGCCTAAAATCATTCAACAGCAAAAACTGCAGTTCAAGCTGATTGAGCTCTGGCAACGGCAACCCTCCGACCTTTAAGAGTACACACAATATAAATTCAGGGGGGTCTCGTCAGCGATAACGAACGATTTTAAAAATAAAATGAATAAAGAAGTCGACCCACCTTGGCATAGCGGGAATTTGTATAGAATACATCGCTGAAGAACTTGCTGGCAACGGTGACGCCGGCTATGACGAGCCGATGGATATTATACGAGTCAATGACAAACGTTCTTCCCGTCGCATCGGCGCTAAGTTTGGACATGCGATCAAAGTAGACCAGAAGGGCCAAAAAGACCTCATTCGTCGTCGGGCAGTACTTTAATATCCGCAGGAAATAAGCCTCGAGGGTGATTGTAGGGATGTTGCGGGCATGAAAGGTGAGAGTGGAAGCGGGGGTGGAGATAGCTGACCGCGAAGCGGTAGTAAGGGACCGCCAGATGGGCGTATCGTCGTTGAGAAGGATAGGGGCTGTAGATGAGGTGGTGGTGATGGAAGCGGAAGTAGTAGAGTTCGCGAGCTGGTCGTTGGTGGAGGCGATCTGGGTGAGGAGGGAGGCGAGGAGCTTGAGGAGGTCTGTGGTGGGGTATGTGTGGATATCCACGGGGGCCGCTGACGATGTGGGGTCTGATGGGGGAGTGGGTGTGGGTGGTCGAGGGGTATGTGTGCTACGGAGGCGCTGGTGGTGATGATTGTGGTGCTGAGTGGAATGCTGTGGCTGGGGCAGTTGCTGGGGTGCAGATGACGATGACTGGCGAATGTGGTGTGTATGGGGGACTGGCGCAGTCTGGTGGCGATGGAGGACGGGAGGTGGTGGCTGGCTGGCGGAGGGGGCAGGGGGGGCGACAAGGGGGATGGGTGCTAAGGGGGCTGACTTGCGTGACGAGGAGGCGACTGGAGGGGGTCGCTGTGGCAGCTGTGTTGTGACGGCCTGTGTTGAGGACTGGGAGCGGTGGGAGACATCGTTCTGGGGATGGACGAGAGCAAGCATTGTGTTGTTTCTGGCACACTCTGCGATTTTTAAGATCATCGCTTTCGGAAGAACACCGCGCACGTGCTCAGCCGTGGGAACTTAATCTCAACGTGCTATCTACGCCCTGCCCCTTCAACACAGGTCCTCTCCACCACCAAATTAAACGCCCGCCTGTGCTGCACATGCAGTCCGTGCCCTGTCCCCGTCCATTCCACCAGCTCTGCAGATCTCATAGCCCTCTTCAGCGCGCGTGACATCGCCGGGCGCACAAGGTGATCCTCGTCTCCGGTCACAATCGTCACCTTGGGCACACGCTCACTGATCCGCGCCAGCTGTGCATCGCTTACCCGGTGTGTCAGCCCCGCCGCCATCTGTGACACATGTCCCATCAGTTGCTGAGGCTTTGTTATCGCTACCCGACGTAAAAAAGTCTGCTCTCGACAGTCAGCCATACACATTTATAGTATAACGTAACAAACTTACCTCCGACTGCACCTGCCTGTTTGTCTTCCCAGGTTCATCCTCGTTCGGCTTCTCCAGCCATTCACGTGGGAACAGCATATCCCCCACGAGCGGTGCCTTTTTCACCGGATCGGGAGTGAACAACAGTCTCGTCAGACACGAGACACCCTTCCACTGCACATTAATTAGCACCCCCTATTCAAAATAAACACACCAGAACCACGCACGGGGGGCAAGTTGTTCCATGGCCTGCCGCCAGGGGTAGTCACAGCCAGCACGAGCGATCCAATACGTTCTGGGATCCTCAACGCCAGCTCTATAATTTTTTAAATTAGCCTCCATTCAATCAAATATTAAACGTACCACCCACCCTGTGCAATCATCCCGCCCAAGCTGATCCCAACAACGTGCACCTCCCTCTCATTCGTCCACCCAACATGATCCAACAAACAAACCACATCCTCCGCCATCTCCGATGTCCTACATACACCCACATAAGCCTCCCCCTAAGCAAATAAATAAAAACTTGAACACGCACGAATAAGGACCCCTTGGATACCCAGAATTCCCGACCCCACGGTTATCAAACACCAACACCGTCGACTTTTCCTCTTTTACCCCTCCCTCCTGTTCTCCCTCACGAAACGCCTGCCCACCCCCAAACCACTTCACCTGTGCATCCCACGAAAACGAACTCGAATTCAACCCCATAATCATCAATATCTTATACTCCGTTCCCCGCCCATGTTGCTCAAAATACAACGAATGCGACTCCAACGCCTCCGACCCCTGCGGCCGCAGCTGAGTAACCGGACACAGCCCTTTCCGCACGCACGTCTTTGAGTCGAAGAACGTTGGAAGGTCAACGCTTGCGAATTCCATGTTGTGGGGTTGGTTTGTGTTCAAGTGCTATGTGGCTGTTGAGAGTCGTGGCTTAGGGTTATGTAGTGTGAGAAGTTGACAAAAAGGAATGTGATACCCGCTTGTGATTCTCGAGCTGCCGCCGACATTGATAATAGTGATGGGCTAATAATATGACACAGAAGAAGACTGATGGGCGTCCGTTCTTGGTCACACGACCCTGACTGCACATAATTATGGTTCGTGTACAAATTACCCAGAGTACAAGACGGCATATCAACACGTATCAAAGATCCTTCGGAACTTCTTGATTCGAATATCGAGTGAATTACTTTGCTGAATTCCGAAATCTTGATTATAAAACACCACCAATCGAAGAATATTTCCATGTCCGTAATTCCAGAGACGTGGATTCCAGACCGGTGGTAAACTCCCCAGTGGGTATGCACAGTAATCAACGAAATACACTTTTAACCACAGGCGCATCGAATCGTCGGGCGCAAGGCTCGTAGCCAGGTCAAGTCCCCCCCCCAGAAACCTACAACCTCAAAAATTTCAGCAAATGCGCTGAAGAGACTTACAGTTTTTATGGAAGGTTTGTACCGTGCCACAATCATTTGGTTGAAAAAGCTGTTAAGATCGCGCGTCACAATGGCGTGTAATATATTACCTTCTGTATCCGTCCCCGTATCCATAGGCCACGCCAAGTCTCGAACGACTCTGTTATTGAGACGATCATCAATTCCATTCAGACGCTTGTCGATTTCACCGAGGCGAGTATCAACCCCATAGACACGGTTTCCAATGCCATTCTGAATGCTATCGATACGAGTATTGACTTCATAGAAACGACTGTTGATCTCATCCTTAATGTTATCGATACAGCTCCCGCCTACGTCGCCGGACAAGTTTCCAAGTCCACTAAAATAGCCATCAATTTAATCGAGGCGAACGTCGATCTCACTGAGACGATTGTCTATCCCATTAACTCGGACATTTATTCCACCAATTCGATCGTCGACCACCTGCGGGTGTTGTTTGATAGTCCCTGGAGCAGGATACCTCACCGCCGCGTCTATTGAACTTGTTGCTAAGTTACCTGGGGGAAAAAAAAATCTAAAACATACGAATGTTCTGAATGACGGTTGCTCGTGCGTGAGCGATGCCGACTATATCAGCACTAAGGCCATCCAAATCTATAAAAGCGCATGATAAACAGATATATAAGGGCTTTTTGATCAAAGTCAGAGGGCGCTTACTGCGCAATTGTTCAAGTTTGGTAGCAGTCTGCCAGGCAGAGGCCACATTTTTCGAATCATAAGGATCGTTGATCTGGATCTCGTCGTAGAGTCTCTTATAAACTGGGTGACCCGACTTGGTGGGTTGTGAGAACCAGACGTGATCCCGGTCCATTATTCGTCGGATGCTTGGTACTGCGACGGTGTAAGGCTCCATACTTAGGGGAGGAAAATAGAAGGTGGAGAAAGTTCTTCAGCCGAACAGTCCGGCTTTTGATTCAGATGGGGGAAGCTGCTCCATGTATCTCACGTGGAGAATCGCTTCAACGCCATTGACTTTGA
>MU151453.1:0-24994 GCA_015584085.1 Macrolepiota fuliginosa MF-IS2
TCGAGGACAAGACCAATGAAGAGTGATCCGACGATCTGCGAAATCCAGTAGATAAAGCTATTCAAAGAACGCGTCCTGATATTGAAGAGCGCCCCATTAAAATCATTGAATTCTGAGATGAAGAACGTTTAGTTGATCAAGGCGCGTTTGAGAGTATGGGAACATACGCCATGTATAGAATAAATTTGATGCGAAAAACATCGGGAAGAGCATGATGATAAGAGGATCCATCTTAATGGCAAGTAGAAGGCCGATGAACTCTGTCTTCCAGGATGGCTGACGAGGGGGAGTAACCTTCGTCCCATCTGTCCTGATCATCTTTTTGGGGTCTGCCATAAGAAAGGGGATTGTCACCCCAATCAGCGTGAGCACCAAAAATCCAATCTTTCACTACGTCAGCAATACATCAGGTCACTAGCTTCTGCAACTCACGTAAGTCCCGTTTGCGACTGTCGGATGACGGTACAGTGAGAAAAATGCTGAGATTTTGGTGATTAAGTTGAGGCTCACCTGAGTTGGTCTGGATAATGAATCAAAGTCAATCATACACATCACAGAAACGGGCAAGATTGTGACATACCATGGAGTGGAAATTTGTACCGAAAGCTACTGCCGCCCCAACAACCCCACCCAGGTTGAAAATTGCCCAGAAGATGCTAATGAAATATCCTTTTTGGCCCTCGGTAGGATAAGCCAACATGAGAGAACCTTGAGCAGCCCAAAGCAAACCAGCACAGAGGCCAAGCATTGCGCCAGCTGCAATCACGAAAGCATTGGCATGAGGGTGGATATTAATGGCCCTAGAGGAGCCCTTATGAAAATCCAAAAAAGGACGGGACGGAATGGAGCTTACAAGTAAGAACCAACGTAGAGCGCATATCCGGTGCTTCCAAGGAGTAGTGTCAAGCGGGAGCCAAGAACATTGTTAATCGATCTATAAATGGGTATTGTAAGAGGTTTAAATAGCCCGTCAGAGACCGGCCAACGTACCCAGCAAAGAACGCAGAGAATGCAAACGTAGCGTATACAGCGGCGTTGGAATTGGCACTCGTAGTAGCATCAAGCTGCCCTCCTCCCCCCAAGCCATTGAGAGCATTGAATAGACCTAGTATAACGACAAATCAATGAGGATTGGGGGTAGAAATTTTACAAGTATACATACCTGGGCCCATAAAGCAGACGAAGCCGAGCATCGTCACCTACGTCCATGAATTCTTTACCATGACCGAGAGCAAAACGAGGCGACAAACCTGGGTCACTGGGTGGTAATACAGTCCCTTGATACCGGTTGGGCGCTCATAAACTTGAAGCTGGGACTGGCTTTCGTTGGTATCAGTGCCGCCATCGCCTTTGTCAGTCATGTCGTTCGAAGCAAGAGGAGGGGCAGGTTCGGGCAACGGGGCAGGGATTCCGCAAGGCTGGGCATGCGTTCAAACCCAGCTATTTAAACGTGGTCGAGCCTAGATCCGTTTGGTAAAGTAGAAGCATACCTATGAGAGAACTGTCGCGCCTAACGTATCTGCAGCTGATACCACAAGGGGTACATTGGGCAGCTCCAGACCAGGTTTCGCATCCCATTGGCAGAATCCAGTCTCTCAATCTGATTGTGACTATTTTGAGAGTGGAGATAACAAGGGTATGCTTCGCCAGCGGGGAAGTTTCAACTTTCATGCATTGCGGTAGGCCTTCCAGGCCCATGTGGGGGAGTGTCACCGCAAGGAATGAATTGAATTGATACCGCCGAATCAACCCTGAGATAACCCCGCAAGAACCTGTTGGATCACTAGCCATCGTTGTCCCCTATTCGTGCACCACGGGGCCACGAAGTTGACAACGCATTGATCCTGGGTTCGGAAGGGAAAAGACCTATCACACGATACACAGACACGAGTTTAGTGTATACTTGTTGAATCACGATACTTTATAAATAAAGTCGCACAAGCCCTGATGTACAACACACTACAAGGAGATACTAGCATATCGAAATGATACAAGTCAGTCTCAAGGCTACTTCGGCTCGTCACCAGTGCCCGTTCGAGCCCTAAAAATTAGGTTAGGCAAATTCTTGCCGTGGAGATACACGAGGCGTTTCAACTTACAGAACCTCATCCGTCGGATCTGTGTGGTCCTTGACGCGGATGTGAATAACTGGCAGTGCAAAGATCAAACCTGCGGCAAGGAGAGCCCAGGTTGAAATGAACATATTCATATATCTACATCGGTAAGTCAGCCGGGTATATTCAAAATTTAGTGGAAACCCTACGGTGTATTGATTGCGTCGGCGCGCCAGGTGCCAGCCGCCCCGGCTGATTGTATTGACTTGTCTGTTGTTATTAATAGTAAGAGAAGGCGACAGATAGCCGAGCTGTATGATGAGGACGTACAGAAGCCTGTGAAATAAGCTAGTTTCGATGGGTCATTGGACATCGCTCCCATAAGCCAATAAACTGCAGTTTGCCACATGGCATCGAGCAATCCACAGAAAATATACAACATAATTCGACCGCCATAGCCATGATCAAAGATATCCATCTTAATGGCATCGGGAGGGAGGGATTCCCTGGTGTAGTGTCTATTTTCGAGTCATGAGCAAGACACGCAAAATGAGAATGGAGAGGTATACTTTTGGTAGAAGTACGCCCAGATGTGGACGACAAACACCATAATCATGAGGACGGACCAACCAGCAAAAGCGCGGAACCGACGGGTGAACCTCTTCTGGTCAAGAAGAAAACCGATCGAGAGGGAGCCAACAATCTGAGCCAACCAGTATACAAGGTTATTGAGTGAACGTGCGCGAATGTTGAATAGCGCGCTGTTGTACTCGTTGAATTCTGCAAGACAAAATGAGCGGCTACTCTGCCAAGAAAGCGGGAAAAGCCTACGCCATGTATAGAACCAGTTCGAGGCGAGGAACATGGGGAACAGGAGAAGAACATAGGGATCTGTCCTGAGGGTAACCCAGAGTCCGAGGATTTCAGATTTCCATGATGGGTGACGAGGAGTCGTAACCCGTGTTCCATCGAAGCGGACTATTTTCGAGGGCTCAGCCATGAAAATGGGTATCGTAACCCCAATCAGCGTCAAGACAAGGAAACCAATCTACAGGCCGAATACCATGAGTGCAACGTCGAATATTTGTGGTTGGAAACTCACATAAGTCCCATTGCCAACTAGAACCAGCCTGAAGGTCAGTTACAATACGCAGGGAAGATCACCATGACGCACCCCCATTAGCCTGACGGATAGTCGATAATCATCAGATTGAGTTTCGTTCAGACCGGAACAACGTACCTTAGAATGAAAGTTTTGGCCCAAAGAAACAGACGCTCCGACGACCGCTCCCAGGTTGAAGATAGCCCAAAATACACCAATGAATAAACCCTTTTGGCCCTCCGTTGGATAAGACAACATCAGTGAACCTTGTGCGGTCCATAGCAAACCGGCACAAAGACCAAGAATAGCCCCTGAAGTGATTACGAAGGCCCCCACATGAGGGTGAATGTTGATAGCACTAAGAATAGTTCAGCATTTCATATACACCCTGGTCATTTAGGGCTCACAGAAAAGATCCGATATATAATGGGTAACCAGCACTGCCCAGGAGAAGAGTCAGGCGGGGACCTAGTTTATTGTTGATGGACCTTAGTGTGGGGCATCATGCACATCAGCCATGGCTTTCCAGTAGGCGCCTGGGTCTGGGGCTTACCCAGCAAAGAAAGCACCTGCAGCAAACGTAGCGTAGAGAGCCGAGTTCGCATTTGCACTCGTCGTACTGTCAAGTTGACCCCCACCGCCAAGCCCGTTCAAGGCATTGAACAAACCTATTTTCAAGTTGAGATTAGCGAGCCCGGAAGCTAAGATAATCCATTACCTGGACACATGAAACAGACTACGCCAAGCATAACGACCTGGGTCATCGGGTTATAATATAAACCCTTGAGGCCTCTCGGTCTCTCATAGATTTGCACGGAAGAGCCCTCATCAGTCCCGGCGATATGAGATCCTTTCTCTGTTTCGGACATGTCAGTTGGGGGTAAAGAGAGAGAGTTCCGGGGGTAGTCTCCAAACCTTTAGCAGTATCCCATTCGGATTATAAGGGAGGCGGTCGATTAATTTTAGGCAGGATGTTCACCTGGTCTCATAAAAAAGAACTTCTTGCCGAGACGATATTACGGAACGCCGGTCGTGTGGCTGGTGCAAAGCGGCCCACGGGTATCGGAATCCAGCGTGCGAACTAACACTGTCAAATTGAAGCGCCGGAGCTTTGGTGGACCCAACTTCGTGTCGAGGGACATGGGTTCACCGACATCGAGGGCGGGATATGACTATCGTGCATAGGCGATGTGAAAACATGGAATCAAAGGCTTCTTTTACCATGGAATTGGGGGAATTTCTGAACAAGCTCTGAGAGTCGGCCCATATCTCCACTTGGCACACACCGCCTGTAGCTTGATTCGAGATAGCCCTGGGAATCCCCGGCTGGACCGCATGCAAACCGCATGGGTGTTTCGATCCAATGACACTGCAAAAGCGGACATTTCCACCTCTGAGGTTCGTCCACAAGGACAGAGACAAACTAGGCTAAGAGAGTAGCGGAGAGTTTAAAATTGGGAGTATCTGCCCCCTGAGCCCACCTATCTCGACTTTGTTCCTCATTTCATTCGGGAACCTGCGGAAAGCCTCTTATCTCAACCCACGTGCCACCCATCGATTCACTCGTGCTTCTCGAGCCGGGTTATATAAATTATGCCATTCGCCCCAAATGTGACCGGGGAGGCCGTTAAAGACCTTGCGTCCGCCGGAAACCTGGCGGATACCGGACGTGAGATACAATGACGGCTTGATCCGGTTGAACAGTTGGGAATGATTCAATGAACAAATTTAGGTGGCATACTTCGCAAGATGGGAACGTGAAACAAAGTAGCTAGCATACGGTAAATACTGAACACCACTGGGCAAAACGTCAACTATTACAAAGAACAAAAGTCTATAAACCGAAGGACCCAAGGGGAGAGAGGAATGTAGGTTTTCTCTCAGAAGGGAAAGACGAATGAAAGTGGGACAGCACTAGAGGGAAGGATTTCACTCTTGATGGGCGTCCGCAGTCGTGGTGGTAGGGGCGACGGCACGAGATTGGCCACTGACATTGGAGAGAATAGGTTTGAGGACGGTGAAATACGTAGTTTGAGCACCCTGAAAACATGATGAACACAAATGAGGTGAGAAAAAGCGGCACACGACGCGTTGCAAATGGAGTTACTCACGCGGAAGGCAGGTAGTTGCAACCAGACAATGAAAACGGTTTTGAAGGCGTAATACCAGGGGAGGTAGTAGAGAACAAGGCGGATAGCAAAACTCTCGAGGAAGTTGAAGAAGCCGAAAACGACCCAGTAGGTCAACCATTGAACATCGTCATTAGGGGAGGGTGTTTCTAGGGCCTTAAACGAGAGATAGGCAGGGAGACCCCAGCCGACGAGATTTGATACAGGAGCTGCGAGTGGGTTGACGGTGTGGAGGACAGCAATAATGAAGAGGGCACCGAGGACAGCGTAGGTCTTGGGGATTTGGGTGCGATTCTCGAAATTGTTGAGGACAGGGTACTTGGAGAGCTGTGGAACGGAGTTAAAAGAGGGGCGTGTGAAGAGAGGAATAGCAAACCTCTTTGTCGAGCTGGCCGACGTGGTACTGGGCCTTGTTCTGGACCTGGACGAAGACGGGGTGCTGCTGGATCTTCTGAGCGGCAGACATGGTGGTTGTGAGATGAGGAAGAGGAGTTGCGAAGGGGTTGATATTTGATGGTTGCACGTGTTTGTCTCAGTTGGAGCGTGACGTCTTGGATTATGATTGCTGGCGTGGCGGTCGTCATTCTACTCTATTCCACAATGGCTGACTACCAACAGGCAAAGGTAAACTAGTCCTTTCTCTCTCTTGCCATGCCCCATGCTCATGCTCGTAGGTCGCTTTCGACGCCCTGCCCCCCTTCGCACCCCTCGTTCCAACCACCGCCTTGCCATACCTTGCCCTCGTGCTTCTCGCGTCAACGTTTGGTCTTGCTTTCTACTTTACAACGTATGTTTCTCCTTCTCTCCTTAGATTTTCACTTAGTACTCCTTCTAGCCTGCCAAAAGATTCATTCCCTTCCCGGGAGCTTGCAGTCGCATCCACCGCCAGTCTCCTTGGCGGTTTCGGCATCGTCGCTCTATTTTGCAGTGTAGGCGTCTACGTCTAATCAATATACCAGTCTGCCCAGGCCCTGCCGTTAATTGTTGACACGCCACCCATGCTTGCATGATGTACACTTGCCGGCAGTCAGCACGCGTCGTACCAAACGCCATGAACCACGCACCGTGTAGAAGATCGTTGACCCCTCATCTGCGCTTCGCAACTGCCTACCAGTTAATACAACCCCCACGCCCGTGCGATATCATCCACGCACCTGCATCTCTTTTGAAAATGCCTCCATGTGGCCACACGCTGGGCACTTCTCTGACACCTATTCCGCCATGAGCGCTCATTCGTCGTCATAACGGCAGATACTTACCAAGGTGCCCTGGTCTCCCTTTTCGTGAAGCTTTGTCTGTGTTTTTCTTTTCTGCCTCAATGCTGAGGGAAATGCATCCGGATGTGATCGTGTCGTAATTACAATGTTGTCGTAGGCTGTTTCAACCATTTGAGATATCGTTTCACTGCGAAAAAACCGGTCGCACACCCACAGTTCGCAGGCTCTTCGTGGTGACATTGTTCGCATGTTACCTTGTCCTCTCCGTCTTTGGGTTGATCCAGTAGTGTACCACACTCTGGACAAAACAAAAGAGATCCTGATCTATGCGTCACTTGAAATTGTCCACGTATGATGATAAGTTGGCCGACCTATTTTGTGTGCAGAAGCCATTCAGGATAACAGTGATTGAGGATCACACGCGTTCCAAGGGTCCTAAATTATTGCTCTGTGGTCACGTGCCGACATCACTTTTGTTCTCCCACGACGTAACAATAGACGTTTAAGCGATGGAGTGCACTGCATATGCGAGAAGCGGCAAACTAGCACCTATAGCAGTCTTGACGGGGTCTTTGATGCTCTTCAGCTTTTAGACACTCTCCTCATATTTTTATCAAGCATATGAGGAGCGGAAACTTGGCAACGCAAAGCACAACGATATCCTTTTCGATCATAGTGGATCAAGTACCAACTTCGCATGTCAAACAGGGTTAGGCGCCCTCCTTGTTTTCCCAAATCCAGCTCCTTTGAGAACAATTGGATCCTATCAGGAAATATCAAGCGCATCATCACGTTCTGGCCTGTTATTGTTTTCGCCACTTCTGCCAAGCGTTGTGGGCGCAGGTGTAGAACATTATAAAGTCTCTTGTTTCTGTTGATATGGCTTCACACGTACCGTCGTTGCGATCCCCCCAGCTACGGCTTAGTGCTTCTTCTTTTCTTTGTTCTCATCCCGAGCGCGCTGTGCGTGTATTCTTGGTTCTTCTCATCAGCATCTGGCAATTTTCATCAAAACCGTTTCTCATTTAACGCATACTCTGTCATTTCACTCTCATCCTTTGCTCACCATCCAACATGCTATCCGATTCCCGCTTCGCCGAAGTCATCTACACCCTCCGAGTCGCAGACGCCCGCTTCTTTGAAACGGCTCGTACCTGGCGCTCTGAGCAGAGGCCTACCCACTATGCCAAGCGTCGCGCCACTAGGCTCAACCTAGTCGTTGACACCGACAAAGCTGCCAGGCTGCACATAAGTGCGGTGTCACAGCGCCCTTACCCCGAGATTGTGCAGACGTATAGTCCGGTGGCTGTCAATTCCAACATCTACACGACTACTACCTGCTGGGTTACGGGTCCCACAGCTAACGACTTGGTCAATATGAATGCTGCGCTCGTCCACCATATTGCTAGAAATCCTCAGCCCCTTCAAGAATGTAGCCATGACAGGTTGATGTACCCCCCTTCGGGATACGAGGCACATCCTGTTGTTCATAGGACACAGCCCGACGTTCCTTCGGGGGTTCGTGGAGACTGGGACTCGGATGTCCGCTCTGTAGTGTCTTCAAATACGTCTGAGTCGAGCAGTACGGTTATCACTCCGGTTCGTTACAGCATCTTTTGTTCGTTGATCATTCGTCTGACTCAGGGTAAACATAGGAGGATGGACCGTCAATGCCACTAAAGATTCGAATTAACTTCAAACGCAAGTCGTATGAAGTTGAAGACGATGGGAGCTATGTTGAGAAACGACCAAAGGTACGGCATTCAATTTGTGGCGTTTGGGAACAACTTGGCTAACTGTTGATGTAGTACGGACGAAAAAACTGGATCGCTACTCTACGACAGAGCGACGTTCGTTCACGGAATATTTGAATGCCGCTTTAAATGTCACCTTTAAGTTCGCTGATGATTTTATGGACAACTTTTCATGGACAACTTGTTGCATTCGACGAGTTTACGATTTTCATTCGTTAAGACCTTTCGTTTAAAGACCTTTAACTACCTTAGTATCACTCTAATGTTCGTCAGACTCCTGTTGTTGTATGTAATTGGCAAAGACGATGTGATATAACATATATATTTAGGTTTCTGCCACGACAGCATCCGGCCATGACTGACCGATACATGAATATCAGACATTGATCCTCATCTACGTGGCGGTCCTTGTACAAGGTCGCGATCTCCCCCAACATCCTCAATGACCCGTCTCAGCTTCCAGCGAAGGTGTCAATAAACACTTTCTGGACCTCCCTAATAAACCAATATATATCACCAGACTCGGATAGCTGACTGAGAAGAACACTCATTGTCGGTAGATTTGGAGATATTGTGATAACTATAAGAATATATTAGTTGTGATGTATCAGTGAGGACCGTGCCAGGTTTACCTTTATACGTAGATTCAGCTATATCCAGCACAAAGCTGGCCTCCCGGGTATGATCCTCGGGATCTATGTTCGTGAATCTGAATAGAAGCTTGTCCTTGCCGACGCCTTCGATGGCACAAGCGAGCTGTTGTTCACATGCGAAGAGTTCCGGCGAGATTCGAGAGGCGTGGGTACTGAGAGTAGCTCGCTCTTTATCTTTCTCTGTGATTTCCAAGTTTAGGAACGTAATTGAACCAAGAACAGGAGTCTACCTCGCCGAAGATTTGTGGTGATAGCACGATACTGCTCGATCTCGCCCTGTATCGCAGCGCATCTGTCTCTTAATGAGGTCAATTGGCGTTGAAGTGCAGCTATCCCAAGCTCGGCGTCCTTCCGTTCCACTTTCTCGCGTTCAAGGTCTAGACAACATGATGAGGCCTTAACGCAATGATAGTCTACTAGACACGAACCTGCAACTAGATCAATCTCTTTCAGTTTACAGTTATTGATCTCTGCTTCTACATGTTGGCTCTTTTCCGTGATTTTCTTCTTCTCTGTTGCTTGGTACTTGCGCCGCTCCGAGATTGAGGCTATTGCATTATTCTTGAAGTTGACTAGTGCCTTGAGAAAGTTCCGGGTGGATTCTTCGTAAATATTGACACGCAGGTCGATGGTGGGATGCTGCTCCCGGGAGAGCTGCGAGAGATCAATACGGGGGAGACGAGCAGTCGTCATTGGAATGTGAATGAAGTGTGTGTTCAAGCTTGCAAGTCGCGTCTCAGTGATGAGCGGTCACGTGTGCGTGTTCAGCAATAAATTCAAATTGTCACTCTATATTCAATCATTCGCCCCTGTTCAGCACCGTGTTCATCACACGGTTGTCGTCTGGGATCTCCATCAGTATATTCGCCCAACAGAAGATTTCGGCAAGCGCCAAGATGTACAGCGATGCCGCTGATATTCGGATGGGAACTGCCAAACCCTTCGCTCACAACGATATCACTATGGGCACGGCTAAACCTACAACCGACGTCCAGATGGAAACTGCAAGGGCTGGTCTAACTCTTCGACAAGGGGCGATGAAGGCTTGGGAGCGAGAACTTCTGGACTCGTCCGAAGTCAAAAGGAAGTCTACCGTGGCTCAACTTTGTGAACCCATCTCTTCAGATCACCCGTGATTCGTACTAATATTGCATCAGATTTCCTCGATTACTACTTCCAAACATTGGGTTACCTGTCCGCGCGCAAGGAAAGACGGACTAAATTCGACAAAGATACGGCAGCCAGAGGTGTCAAAGGTCAAGATTACGTGCAGGAGTTCAAATCCTATTGCGGACGCGAGCGTGTTTTACTGCGGCGCCGTCGGGCGAAGCTGAAAGTCGATCAGTTCCATATCATCGCCCAGGTGGGACAAGGAGGTTATGGCGAAGTCTATCTTGCTCGCAAGCAGGACTCTGGAGAAGTTTGTGCTCTCAAGAAGATGCGGAAGCGAACCCTTCACAAAATGGATGAGGTTGGCTTTAATATTCGGTCTTGATTCTTTGCGTAGCTTATATCAAGCACAGATTCGCCATGTTCTAGTCGAGCGTGATATCCTCACTGCTACCAAGACGCCTTGGCTCGTACGACTACTATACGCATTCCAGGACCCTTATCACGTATACTTGGCTATGGAATATGTCCCAGGTGGGGATTTCCGGACGCTCCTGAACAACTCTGGGATCCTCAAAGAAGCGCATGCTCGGTTCTACATAAGCGAAATGTTTGCTGCAGTCACCGAGCTCCATAAACTTGGTTATATCCATCGTGACCTTAAGCCAGAGGTAAGATCACAAGTCCCATTGCGTGGCCGTTATAAATGCTAATCTTCTTCCAGAACTTCTTGATTGACGGCACCGGCCACGTTAAGTTGACTGATTTTGGCCTTGCTACTGGTGCCCTGAACCCACAACGTATCGAGTCCCTGAAAATCAAGGTAATGTGATGAAACCAATCTTTGCATCGCATCTACTTAACCTTTCCACAAGCTCGATAAAGTGAAAGATAACCAGATCATACACCGATCGACAATGGAACGTCGTTCCATCTACCGCTCTATTCGTGGTGACGATCCTCGCTATGCTGACTCCATTGTAGGCTCACCTGACTATATGGTAAATTACTCACAGATTTCAGTATGAACGATACTGACACGTGCTTCATAGGCTCCCGAAGTTCTTAGAGGAAAACCCTACACTTATTCTGTTGATTATTGGTCCCTTGGGTGCATCCTGTTCGAATTTATGGCTGGTTTCCCTCCTTTCAGTGGTGGGACACCGGAAGAAACATGGACCAACCTCAAGAATTGGACCAAGGTCTTGAAGAGACCCCAATACGATCGTCCAGAAGACATGATTTTCAATTTGAGCGACGTCTCCTGGGATGCAGTGACAAGGTATATATTACAATTACCTCTCGCAGGTTTTCCCTAACTCATGGCTGCGTAGGTTGATCGCTCATGCAAGCCTTCGGTACTCCACTCTCTCCCAAGTGGAGACTCATCCATTCTTCAAGTCAGTGAAATGGGACGATCTCCGCAGCGTTCGAGCTCCTTTCGTTCCAGCTCTTGATTCAGAGATCGACACTGGATACTATGACGATTTCACTTCTCCAGAGGACATGGCCAAATACGCTGAGGTCAAGGAGAAACAGAAGAACGTCGATCTCGTGAAGGAGGCCGAGGAGCCGATGGGCCGAGGAGTGTGGGTTGGTTTTACTTTTGGGAAGAACGGTCCTGGCCCCAAAGTCAATATTGCGAGCACCTATTCAGACGATGATGATGATGGCACTTTGGCGACCATATTTTGAATACCCGGATTGATTCTATCATTTGCTTGTTGTACAATTATAATGACTACATCCGCACTTTCACACTGGTCCGAGTGTTAAAACAAACATATATTATTGTACAGCAAAGCCAGAGCGACAGGAAATTCAAAAAATACAATGAGAAAATGGAGGTCCTGCGCTACTTCAGCGCCTTCTTCATTTTCTACAGAAAAGCGTCAGCGAAACACAACCAAATAAAACGATCAGCACACCTCTTCCATCTCATCCAAATCATCCGTTTCAATCCTAATAATCTTCCTACCCAAGGCCTTCTCTATCTGGTCCATCTGCTGCCATGTCCTCTGGTTATGCACGAAGTTGATCGAGATACCCTTTCTTCCGAATCGGCCCGTCCGACCTACGCACAAATTATAAGGATAAGTACATGTAAAAATGAGCACAGCTACGGGAGGAAAGGGACGTACCAATCCTATGCAAATACGTCTCGACATCTGGTCGTTCATCATCCGTCTTTCCGCGTTCGTTCAGAAGAGGTATATCATAATTGACAACCATGTTGACTTGAAGGATGTCGATACCGCGCGCAATGACATTGGTGGTAATCAAAACCTGCGGGTGGGTATGTTCTGCGATGACCGTGTGTTTAGGAATACATCCGACGAACCTTGTCTTTACCCTGCCTAAATGCATCGATAATTGTATCACGCTCTGCAGCGTCTTTCGCACCATGTAGCGAGGCAACTTTATGGCCTTCTGCCGTCATTCTTTGTGAAATCCGATCTGCCGTATGTCGATGCTACTCTCTCATTAACGATACCCCATATTTAAGCAAACAAACGCAACGCACCTTGCAGAAAATGATACTCTGCCCAATAGTCAACAACGAATACAAGGACACCAGAATATCGTATTTGTGCTCCTCGTCTCTGCAGTCCATATAAAATTGCCTGATGCCTTCTACGCTGAGCTCGTTTTTCTGCAGCTCAATTTTGTTCGCGTCTGGTGCAAATTTAGATGCGAATTTGCGGACGTGGTCCGGGAATGTCGCAGAGAAAAGGATGATCTGCATTTTGGTCGTTCGGGGAATCATGCTTTAGAGAGCAAGCAGGTGGTTAGTAACGGGCGAGGCGAAAGGGTAAAGGGGAAGCGCGCACTTTTTTACTCGAAGGGTCTGATCCCCCAACCCGTCTTGGTCTAACATATTATCTGCTTCGTCGAGCACGAACACTTTGATATTGCTCACATCGATGACCTACGTGGTCTTGTTGAGTTGACAAAATCAGGACAGGAGAAGTATTACACACCTTCCGCCTTATGAGGTCCGTCATCGTACCCGGCGTGCCAACGATAATCTGAGCGGATATGCTCGTTGCGTCACGCGGAAGGTTATCCTTGATTGCGTACTCTGTTTGGACGCTGGTGAATTTACCCATTTGCACGACGACGGACATGATTTGGCGGGCGAGCTCTCTGGATGGCGCGAGACATAGTGCCTATTACGGGGAAACTCATGAATTTGGGACTCTACATGACCCGTGAGCAGAAGACGCACCTGGGGCTTGTTCAAACCAAAGTCCACACGACTCAGCATCGTCAATACGAATGCAGCAGTTTTACCCGTGCCGGACTGGGACTGCCCGATCATATTCGTCGGCCTGTAGATGGGTTACACGAATAAGCATGTGATGAAAACCAGATGGATAGTAGATGGATGGGGCGCACGGATTCGCGAGGAGAAGTGGCAATGCACGCTCTTGGATCTTGGAAGGCTTGGAGAAGCCCATATCGTATATGCCCTTGAGCAGATCTGCATGTCTATTCCATCGATTGGCCTTAGTGATAGGATTAATGGAACCAGTGGGTTGGCGTACAGTCCCAACTCTTCGAAAGTCTTTGCACTAAAGAGTGGTGAATTTGGATCTGCCTGCTGGTCCGCGAGTGTCACCTAGGATATGATAACACGACTGATCAGCCTCCGACACGAAAGCAGATGGGTGAAGACATACAGAGACGTCGAAAGTAGGGGTGATGAGATCGCCGTTTGCGTCTGACAATATATTCTGAGAACACAAGCGAGAGAGTACGGGATCGCTAGTGTTTACCTTTGTCCTTGTCCTTCGGTGCCTCTTTTGCAACCTCAGCAGGTTTAGTTTTGACCTCGGCAGGGTCGACTGGATGGCATGAGTTGTAGGTAAAGTGGCGAAGAGAGGGATGTACCAGGGTTGTAGAAGCCGTCAGCGTCCTTCTCCATGATAGTTGTAGGTCAGAGGAAATATAGACGATCTGTGACCAGTCGTCACGCGATTTCGGGTCCATCATACTTATTTAATTAGTGACCTTTGAGTACTCAGGGATCTACTTAACTGCTATTGATCAGATAAGGGACCATCTACCGAATGATCGCTGGGACCCTGAACAAGAGAAAGGAGATGACAATAAAGAGATCAAGACGGTTATCGACAGGAGTGCTCATAATTTGAGGCGCGGTGGTGGCAGATGACGAACGATATCTGGGAGAATATATTAACATGATGTGCGTGTGACGACATGGGGATGAAAATATCCATGGGCTTTAGGGATGAAGTTATCTGTGTACGGATAAATTGGTGTGAGTTATGAACTTGATCTTGAAAGCAAGGTTAGAGCGCGATTTTGTAATGACAGTGGATACGCATACCCTTCCAATATTTTCTTTGTAGCCTGCACGATTATCTCGTGCTCTACCTTGTGCAGTCTTTCCTCGAAAGCTTCTATGGGCTCTGCTTTCTCAATGGGCACTTCCCTCACAACGATGGGCTGCCCCCTATCCACGTCTTTAACAACCCGGTGAATCATACATCCAGAATGCTCGATCTCGCCCTTCTGGAAAGCCTCATAGGCCCGCTCGATCGCGTTCGCGCCGTCAAATGCGCCTGGAAGAGCAGGATGAAGGTTGATCACAGGAATGGGTATGTTGGGAGGTTCCAGCCCTTCCAATACCGTCCTGCCTTCGACAATTTCGAGGAACCTCTCGCTGAGGATGTGCATCCATCCTGCGAGTACGACAATATCAGGTTTAGCTTCCACTACAATCCGAGCGACTTCTGCGTCATAGTCCTCTCGCGTCTTTTCAGGGTTCTTTTTGAGATAGGGCTGGAGAGCGAGGTATGCAGTAGGGATGGGTGGGTTAGCGGATGTGGCTCGCGTGAGTCCATATGCGGCCTTTCGGTTGGAAAGGACTAGGACGACCCCGGCATTTGGGAGTGCGGGGGTGTTTTGAGCATCGATGAGAGCCTGCAGGTTTGTGCCTAGTTGATGATGAGTTGTGTGTTATTAAGGCAATTGTACGACTTGCCTGAGCCAGAGATGAGGGCCACAATGCGTTTTATGGGGGACATAGCGGTGGAAAGAGGTCGAGATAATCCTGGCCAATCACATCGCTACTTTTGATCAATTCAATTTTGAGTCAATCACTTTCAATACAGGAATACAGGTTCCGGTTAACCAAGATCGGGTAGGTACATCATGTATTAATCACATTATTCCAATTACCACCCCACCACTTCCTTATCCGTTCGCCGCCATGCTCCTCGTAATCCTGCCGGGTATATCCATTGTGTTCGCCAGCCTCGCTCAACTGATTCATGCCGTTCCAAGCATCCATCATGGGATTTTGCGCCTGTTGAACGGTGATGGGCATTTCAGGTGGAAGGATAGGGCGGAGAGCAGCGTGAAGACGGTCCTTGAGACCTGGGAACTGGGAGGGTCCACCAGTGAGGAAGATGTTCTGTATCGTAGATACGACTTAGACAAGTTTTGAGAATGGATGAACGTAGAGACTGACATTGACAAGACGTCCTTTTTCGGCGTCGTTAAATCTTGCGAGGACATTTTGAATCACTTCACCAAGCCCAGCTGAATCGACGCCAGCCATGCTAGGTGAAAACCATGTCTCGCAGGCCCTCCAGCGTTCAGTACTCAGATGAATGCGAGTGTTGCCACGGGTGTCACCATCTTCATAACCGGGTTTAAAGGCAGTGAGGAGAGCAGATCGTTGGGAGCTTATGGAAGCATGGGTTTGGAGAATCGTAAAAGTGGGGTCGTACTGGAGGAGTTTTTGTTCGATGACCTGGAGTTGGCCCAAGTCTTCTTCCTCGTCTGATGACACATTTGTTGTGTTCTATTTTCTTGGGATGAGTTAGAGTTAACGGTGAGTAGGGTGGGCGTACGATTTTGCGGTAGATTGCCCAGTCATCATCGTCAGCACCGAACATATCTTCCCCACCGCCCTTGCGTTTCTTCTTGGGAACGCGATCGTCACTTGCCAGATTGGCGATGCTCTTCATTCTAGCTTGAGCAGCTGCGCTCTTCCTGTCGCTCAGAGCAGCTTTTCGTCTTGTGCGTCCCTTGATGCGCGTCATAAGTGCCTACAAATATGACAATAAGGGATAGTAGGGTTTTAAGATCGAGTGGCAAGGTACCTCCTGCTCTGAACGCAGGCGTTTTGACCATGCTTTCGGGTCGGCTTCACGTTCCTCTTCTTCCTTTTTCTCTTCGCGTTCTTTCTCCTCACGTTCGCGCTCTTTTTCTTTGCGAGCTCTTACGCGGGCTTCGTACCCTGCTTTCATGAGCTTTTGTCTCCTCTTTTCTTTGAGGTTCTCTTCGTCGAGCTGGAGGATAGTCAGCTAATGTGGATAGCTTGAACGAGGAAATGTTCCCACATCTGCATCTGGTACATCGACGAGAGGGAAGGAGGGCTCTTCCTGTATGTCGAATGAACATGTGAGTTGCCCAAAACCAATGAAAAACATACAGCAGGTTCGTCTGGTTCGATAATGCCTTGTTCCTTCTTGCGCGCTTTACCAACATGCGCCTCGAGCTTCTTGATGGCTTGTTCTAGAGCGGCGTCAGAGTCGAAACCCTCAGATTGAAGTTTGTTCTGAGGTAGAGAATTAGGGTCCAATTGTATGGGGGTTTATAAGGAACCCACCGTCCATTCACGCTTAGAGTCAGAGCCTTTTCCTTCTTTGAGAGCCGTCAGATACTGCAAATCATTCTCTTTCTGGAGAAGCTTTTCAGCCCTGTTTTTGGCCGCCATTTCCTGTAGTTTCTTGCCCTGCTCTTTGCGCTTTTCGGAAATCCTAGCCAACTCCTCTTCTGTCTTTTCTTCTTGGACAGGGATAACAAAGGGGAACTGGATGATGCATTCTGATGCGCGAAGAGCCTCGGGTGAGTTGATGGAGCGGAGGTGGGCGATGTAGTCGGGCACGAATGAGCAGACGTTTCTGAGCATCCACTAGAGGAACTGAGATTATGGAGATGAGGTGTGGGCAAGGGCTTACATTGGTCTGGGTAGGGGTGACGCGTGTAGGGAAGCTGGAGTATTTGAGCTGAATGAGTTTGAGGAGGTAGTCGGATGCTTGGGATGCTCCCCAGGGAATCCTGAATGATAGCTTAGTAAATGGAAAGGACGAAGAGGAAAGAGTGGCACCTTTTGGCGTAGCTTAGGATTCCCCTTCCACTGAGGATTGGGATGATGGATGTCGAAGCAGTGTTGAATGATAATACAAGTCCATCGGCGGTAAATGGCTTGGTTGAACCATTGTTTTTGTAGAAAGACATGATGCCGTCTACACAGTATGTGACTTCGGGGACGGAATACAACTCAAAGAGTAGTTCAGAGGTGACTAGGATTGTTAGAAAGGTGGCGAACATCTGAGCTAAATAGACATACGGGCACGAGAGTGGAGGGGAGTGGCCAGTCGTTCCGTCATAATAATTCGGTGGTCTATGGAGGGTATGTTGATACCCAACTGCAAGAAGGCATAGTCGAGCGTGTTTTCCTGCTCGACATATCAGCCTAACAAATTGGGAGATATGTGGCGGACGGACCAACGCGTCAAAGTTGAGAAGGACGTCGCCCTCCCAGGGCGTCCTTGCCTGTCCCCTTGCGCCTGTCTCGCAGTCGACAGCCTCGCCGAAGAGGAGCAGAGGCTTGTTGTTGCGACGTTCCTTGTACTTTGCAACTACATTAGGGGCAGTATACGGCTGCTGCTGGCTGAATCCCCATCGGAAGGTCGTAGAGCCATTGTCTATGATAATGTCGTTCGAGTTGCCCTCGTAGCTGAGCGGTGGCGGGGCCAGCGAGGGGAGAGACAAGGGTGGGATGGTGAATATTTTGCTGTCGTCGTCCATAGTGTGATATCCCACAAGTTCGTTGTTCATCTTGCGTCTCTGCAGTGCATCCTCTATGCTCGTTGCGGTAGGCGTTGAGCTCGACAGGGGCTATCACTGTTTAGTTGTATGGGCGCAACCAAACAAACGCCAGTTAAACGCCAGTTGTTGACCGCGTTTATTCCAATTTCTTCTGCACAACATGGCAGATCTCTCTGCACTCCTGAACGCGTCCAAGAACCTCACATCCCACCTCAACAGGTCGGATTTACCGTCGGTACACCTTTCCCTCGACCAGATCGAGGCTCAGTCCCGCCGACTTGTTTCGCGCCAGCCAGGGACTTCCACAGACGCAGATCGGGCGTAGGTATTCATCTCTTGCGGTTCTTTGCCGTTGACAATATTCTTCCAGAAATTATCTACTTGCGCAGGCACATGTTGATGCATCGGCGCTCTCGAGCTCGATTGCCCACCTGAATACCGCAGCAACATTTACGCCGCTGCAGGCACTACAGGATACAGATGTTGCAGGGTACCTGCGTCATGCCCACGAACAGAACCTCATCTCTACCATTGAGGAGGGAAGGAAGGAGACACAGGAAGAGTTCTACAGGGTCCTTGAGGAGAGGAGCCAGAAGGACTGGGAGGCAAAGAAGAAGCGTGTCTTTGAAGAGCTTGGTGGCCGTGTCGGTGGCGAAACCAAGGCCGTCGAGCTCAAGAAGAGCATTCATGGAAAGAGCAGTCTTCTGGTCAGTGCTTTCTTGTATATTCAACTACTATTCTGACAGAAATTATAGGGAGCGAGCACATCGAATGCACCAAGCATCAGCCTGCAGATGCAGAGCAAGATGATGGCCTACGACCGTATTATCACGGACTTCAACACTGCTCGTCTTAAAGGCACTTCCTATCCCATAATCCACTCCCTTATCGATGCCTCTTTGTCTCTCTCTCCCTCTGATGTACGTGAACCACTTCTTGCTAACCCACAGGCCTCTAAAACCACTTCACAGCCTCGCGCTCTCCAAACCGCTCAGGCCCTCCACATCCTCGCCAAAATCACAGAAGAACCACCCGCACTCCCACCCATTGAACACGCAGGCGCACACATCCTCAACGCCCCGCTTTTCGAACGCAAATACGCCCGCACATACCTCGGCGACCCCGAATCCCGCGATGCAGCGACTCTCCGCAAACAAATCGCACGAGGTGCGAGGGAGGCACTGGAAGAGCAGTACTGGGATATTTTGGAGAGGACTGTGCAGGCGCGTCCAACCGAGGCGAGGCTGGGTGGCGATCCTAGTGTCAGTAACAAAGTCCGGGCGTTCCTCGCTGTCAGGTTTTATAGGAATGGAGAGTGGGAGGATAGGATTGAGCTGGTTGCGGGCCAACCTGTCTGGGCGAAGCTGTTCTTCCTTGTGAGGACGGGGCATGTCCACGAAGCCTTGCAGGAGGCACTGCAGAATCAACAAGTTATCGAGCACCGAGAGGCCAGTTTCATTAGCCACTTTAGGACTTGGATCGAGTCGCCTGAACGCAAGTAAGTTGAGACATACTCATTTTCGTTTAGTGGAACTTATGTTTCTGTATAGGCTTCCAAAAGCGCACAGAGACCATCTACAGGCTGTATACAATGCGCACATGCTGCATTCGTCAACGGCTGATCCCTTTAAACTTGCGCTTTACAAACTCATGGGCAAGCTCGAGCCTTCGAGGAGGAACGTTCCTCAGGTCACGACGACGACGGAGGACTGGCTGTGGCTCCAATTAGCAATGGTGGGTCAAGTAGTAACAGCTCAGGGGTGAACATAGTCTGAAATACGTGGTGTAGATTGATGAAGACGAGGAGGGTGGTCTTCGTGCCCTCGCCGAGGTTTTGCTTGGTTATGGTGAACGCCACTTTGATGGACCAGCCAACCAACCTGGGAGGAAGATTTGGCCGAGCGTACTGCTCATTTGCGGTCAATTTGAACGAGTAGGTGTCGTGACTCATTGAGTTATGATTATAACTCATGAAAATCTCATAGGCCGTCGCAGCCCTCTGGGAAAGCTCGGAGACAGAAATCGAGGCCGTTCATCTGGCCATCGCTCTGGCATACCATGGCCTGTTACGCGTGCCCTCACGTTCCGAAACCTCAGACGTAACACCATGTACGTACCAACTCGCATCCTCAAAACTACTATTTCTGACAGGCGCAACGCAGTATCGCTCTCTCCGTCCTCACCTCCTGCTCTGAGCGTCTCTACCCTGATTTGGCGATATGTACGCCAGTTTGTCAAGATGGACGCGAAAGAAGCGTTGCAGTACGTGTATACCGTCTGCCTCTCGGCGGATCAAGGCGAGGTGGGCAAAGAACAAGTGGAGCTTGCATGGGAACTCGTGAGGAGGATCATTGTGTACGCGAACAGCGGGCCAGCATGGGAAGAACTCGTTGGTGGCTTCCGCGCTGATGGTTCACGCTTCGTACGTGTTTCTAAACTACTCCAAGTTTTGATTTCTCATTAACGACGCGTACAGAGTGGTGTTATCGAACAGGGTGCACCGTTGCTCCGTCTCACGGATGCTAAACAATATAATGAACATATACTCATACGCGCGGCGCGGAACTCGGAAGAAAACGACCGGGTTTCGGAAGCTATCAAATTGTACAATCTTGCTGGGGATTATGGAACGGTCGTGGCGTGTCTTGCAACCGCGCTGGGGAATACGATTGCCCAATCTGGGCCAGACGAAAAAGCACGCAGTATCGAACGAACGGCAAGTGAGATTCTGCGGCACTATGAGCGGACGAATAGGGCGGTGGGGAAGAACCGTGACGCGGTGGTGAAGTTGTTGAGGATCCGGGAAGCGATCGAGGCCAAGGGGAATGGGAAACCGGAGGTTGCGTTGGAGGTGCTTGAGTCGACGGATTTGATTCCGTTGAGTGGGGATGTGGGGAAGATTACGAAGAGGGCGGAGGAGTTTAAGGATTTGCATGAGTCTGTGCAGAGGAATTTGCAGGTGTATTTGCCGTTGACGATGGATGCGCTTGCGGGTGTGCATCAGAAGGTGAAGAGCACGATGGTGGCGGATGCGACGAGGCAGATGGTGAGTGTATATATGTGTGTGGACTGTTGGTGGATTTTTGCTGATGGGTTTTGGGTAGACGCTTGCTTCGATTCGCAAAAAGTCGAGGTCGTTGATGGTGTTTGCGGGTATACTCAAGTATCGCATGTCGCCAGATGTGTATTCTTATCTCGCTCGGTTGGATGTTGAGATTGCGCTCTAGTGTGTATTTGACCATTATGCATTGTGTTTACTACTCGGATACGAGGGAATCGGACGTACACACGAGCTATCTCTGTGTAGATACAAACTCTTCGTCCTCTTCGTCTTCGACCTCGTCACCCTCTGCCTGTTCTTCCGTATTAATATTTTGGTTCTGCCGGTGGCACTGGGAGGAATATGAGTATACGTGTTTAAAAGAGAATGGTGAACGTACGTGGTAGACGGCAGTCCAATAACCAGACCAGTAGCTCGCTTGTACTGCTCGTTCAAAGGCTTCGTCCTGGGAGACGCTAGGGAGAGATGTAAGAGGCATGGCATACGCTGCCTGTTGGGCATCTTGCTCAGTAGCCGCAACGGCAGAGTCTGCCGCGCCCGAGAGACTTGGGTCGTGCGTTGGGACAAAGGTGTCAAAGTTGATAGGCTGCGAGTCAGTGGGAATTTGTGGGCCAATGTGTGCGGGTTTTTTGGGCAGGTTTTTGGGTGGAATATTGTACCATCTGCTGGGTGTGAGATGAGTATGTGTGGGAGGAAGGAGGAGAGGGGTGGACGGACAGGGGGGATTTGTGGACGGGCTCTTTCTTCCAGCCTTTGTCTGGTCCGTGGAAGGCGTCGTACTCTTCCATTGCAGCATCCCAGGCATTGATGAGGGCAGAGTCGTCCCAGATTTCCTCGTGTGTGAGCTCGCGACTCTCCTCGTTGTCGTTGTCGTCGTCGTCCATATCTTCTTGGTCTTGGTCGGCGGCGGGATCATCCCAATGATGCGGAGGTTTTTTTGGGGCGCTGTTAGTGTTGCTGCGCTTACGCTTTTTCTGAGGAGGCAGAGGTTTCTCTGGGGCGTCGTAGGGCAGAGTTATGTCGTCGTAGGAGACGACGGGGCGCGAGGCCATTGTGGTTTGTGTGAAAAGAGTTATGATTCCAAGAAGTACATAGATGAGTCTAAGGGTCGTCTAGATCCAACAAGCGATTATAATAATATACACAATACATCCGACTAGATAGCATCATCAAAATCACCAGTCTTCGCCATCGCCCCAGCCGCCCTTGTCGCGGTTGGGCCCTGAGCTGCCGAGCTTGGCTTTCGAGCGCGCCTTGCGGCCGCCGAGCTCCTTGTACATCTCACGCATCTCGAGCTTGTTGGGCTTGGCGGAGGTGTCTGCGGTGATGCGCCATTGTTCTTCTCTGATCTCGCGAGGGGTCTGATATCCAGAGTTATAAGCGGATGAGGAGCGGGAGAAGGGCGTGGATGGGGGCGAGCGGTCGCGGATGGTCTTGAGATGGATTACCCGCTGGAAGAGTATTAAAGCCAGGTGGCAGTGGGTGAAAAATAGTACGTACCCAGTTTTGCTTAGACTCGCGCTTTGTCCACTTGCCAGGTGGCAGACTGTCGTCGTGGAAATTTTCGCGGCGGTAGAGCTGGAACCAGACTAGAAGCGTGTTAGTTGGCAGGTTGCATGGAGATGGTGTGGGAGCGACCATAGTTGAGCGTCTGGCTGCGATTCCACTTTTTGGAGACGAGCGAGCACTTTGCGAGGTCTCTGAGCGACAGACGGCTGAATATGCGCTGGGAGATCTCAGTGGGGAGGACACGGAGAGGATCTGTGGGACTGCGGGTAGATTTGAGGTGGAGAGGCTTGGGCAGCGGGCGAGCAGCAGCGCCCTTGTACGTTGGAGACGAAGGACGGGTGTGAGAGGGAGAAGTTGCAGTGGAAGTGACGTTGACGAGGTCGTCGTCGCTGTCTGCCTGGAGAGAGTTTGAGCGGAGGAGATTGTAGAGGAGGCTCATGGCAGGAGGAAGAAAAAAGTGAAATTGTGACGTCAGCTAGACAGATCTAAATAGCGTCCAGACACCAGAAGCATACGACACAACCTCATTCGCACCAAGCTTGCTTTCCCCATACAGCCGGTCAACAAATGTTATCGGCACCTCTCCAACGCTGTATCCCAGTGCCCGAGCTCGCACCATCATCTCCATCTGGAACACATATCCCTTCGATACCGTCTCACTAATAATGTGTCGAAGCACTGCTGCCCGGTACAACCTACACCACCGCCCTGTCAGTTTCGATCTCCACTCTCCGGCATCTCGGCACACTCACCTGAAACTCCCTGTCAGATCACTCACACCCGGATTCAGCACCGTCGCCGCCAGAAAATTCGCACCCCGCGACACCAACTTCCGCTTCAGATCCCACCCGTGCACTCCCCCGGGCTGTGCGTCGTCCAGTGCTGGTGACGCGACAGAACTATAGCGTGTTCCGGTTACAATGTCCAGGTTGTGTGTCTTTTGCAGGCGGATGAATTGTGGGATGAACTTCGGCTGTGACGACACATTAGCCTACGAATAGCAAAAGCCCCTATTCGTGCACATACGTGGTGCGAAAAGTCGGCGTCCATAATAATCACAAAATCCCCCGTCACGAAGTTCAGTCCGTGGATGTACGCTGTCCCCAGCCCCAGCTTGCCTGATCGCGGCTTCAAAACCTGTACGCTGTTAGCACTTGTTCACGGCCATACGCCCTCCTTACAATCTTGTCCTCCCCATACACCCCGGCCAGCTGCCTCGCTACCTCCTGCGTTCCATCAGGACTCGCGTCGTCCACCACAATAATCTCCCATGCCAGATTGCTGTCCTCGCGTCAGCCCAACGCGTCCCGACGTCATATGCAGCCACCTACTTTTCGTTAAATGTTTTAGCGAGCAGCCAGATAATTACCGGGAGATTCTTTCGCTCGTTGTAAGTGGGAAGGATAACCGAGTACTTGTGTGTATCCGAGCTGTTGAACTGGCCTTGCATGTTCAACGCAGCGACGCTTTCGAAAGGGTTCATGCAATAAATATGAGCGTGACGTGTCATGACCCTATCCCACAGAATAGTGTCACATTTCGATCTATCATCGTGATGCCTACTACCGTCGCAAACCTCCAGTCCCTCCTCCGCCAGCTCGTCCGCGTCTCTACAACAGACGGTCGCATCTTCATCGGCACTTTTGCTGGCACGGACAAACCCCTCAACATCATCCTCACCAACGCCGAGGAGTATAGGTCACACCTCTCTTCTTATCTCACCACAGCCCAACTCACGCTCCCCCAGGATCCATCCCCCTGACGACCTCCCCGAAGGCCGTTACGTTAGCCTCGTCATGGTACCCTGGAAGCTCGTCGCCTCCGTCGAGGCACCCTCCCGTTGGCTAGAAGAAAACGAGCAGCCAATGTATTTCTAAATTCAATATATTACTCGTGACCCTTGTGGCGAGTCCTGCTATCGCTGGCCCGTACTTCGGACGAACACTTGTATCTGGCGCTGCACTTGATCAAGCACTCCGAAAAAATTTGAGAGTACATTAGAATATATTTAAAGTATTGTGTGTGCAATTTTACACCAGAAATCCAGCAGATGTGGGGAGTGACGCTGGGGCTCAAAAGTAATGCTTCATCACCCTTGCCGACCTTTGCCATGTCAGAGTCCGAATACTCTTGACATGCCCATATCATACCCAGGACCCCTATCACAACACATCTGTTGAACTATTCCTCAATGTCATGGCCCAAACCCAGGAAAAGCAAAAGTGCAGGCATGTATATAAAGATGAGGAGTATGAGGCTTAGTTAGCTCTTGCTGCACAGGCATACCAGGAGGATGCTTTTCCCAGCATTCAATCTGCTGCAAAGGCCCATCAGGTGAGCTCTGTCTCCATAACTACTTTCATATATATTTGATGTTGATATCCTGACCTCAGGTTGGAAAATCTACACTTGGTGTTAGGATTTGGTAAATCGTCGGATTTTCTATGTTGCTATTAATAGTTTATGCCCTCCCACATGATGTCATTGATCAGTCATCTTTCTCACAGTACCTATATTTAGATAGGTTATTCTT
>MU151454.1:0-24887 GCA_015584085.1 Macrolepiota fuliginosa MF-IS2
TGTCACGAGTTTGAACACCACCAAAGCCGTAGTCACGCTTCTGTGTCAAACACATACAGACTCTTTGGTAGATCTCAGCCTTCTGTGATAAAATTTGGATTTTAGGTATTTATAATATCATGGAATGGGCAGGCGAGATTTTGTAGCCAGCGCAACAAGGGATCTGGCCCGATCTGGGTTTTGATGTTGTCACGCAAGGCTTGATCAGCTAAATTTTGCAGTAATTCGACGATTGCTCACAACACAATGAATCCGGTGGAATAAAAAAACATGGAGGCTCCTTAGGATAACATGTTTACATTCTAGAAAAAATAATCAGGCCTGCCAGATGCATGTAGCTTCCACAAAATGTGTTTTCAAACACTAGTTCGATTTTCAAACACCTGACCAATGATAGTATGCTGACAATTGGAAGCTTCATTATACTTGATTTGGTTGCATGTGACATAGGACCCTGACCTATCAAGAACCCATGTGGTTCTTGATGCCCATGAGTTCTTGACAGGACCATAGCGCTACATAGTCACCGTGCTCGACGGCTGGACCGATCTGGTCACTAGAACATGCTGTGTCATCGGATCCGGATTTCCTGTGTCGTGCTATGGCACATCGTAAACATCTTTTCGTCGTTCAGGGCTGTGCGCCTTCTCTAACCGCCTTGAACTTGAACCTCCGGGTCCCGTCCAACCGATGTGCCCCCCATTTTCATGCACCCCCATGGGATGTACTTGGACTGTGGACGACTCTTGCCATTTAAAGTAGCTTCAACCCATCCGTGCTTCCTTGTTGTTTGATGGATTGTGTAACAAGGTTTGACTTCAACGAATGGGAGTCCCAAAATGCCGGGGGGATGTACTTGCAATGTGATCATACTGCTCCTATTGCGGACGCAGTGGGAGCTCAAGCAAGCGTATTCTCGTTCAGAAGGCCTACATAGATTGACGTAACCCATACGGCGCCCAAGGCCTAAATATTAAGAACTTTCGGCAGCTATATAACGTTGCACTGCGGAGGGAGGGGGGCATCGTCGTCTCCTCATGTCATCGTCGAACCGCGCTGAACCTCTCAAAATTGCCATTGCTGGTGGAGGCCTTGGTGGTTTGGCTGCTGCTGCTACTTTGCGTCGACAAGGCCATATAGTTGAAGTATGTTAATGTGCTAGTTCAAAGTCTTACCCTGATACAGTACATGCTAAATATCATCGTTCCAGATATTTGAAGCTTCAGCTACTAACGCTGAATTAGGCTTGGGGATCGGACTACCTCCTAACGGAGCCAAGATACTTGAAAGCATCGGGTTCCGACGAGAGAATGTCAAGCCAATCGAGTGGAAACAGGTCTGTCAGACTACCTCCTGGACTAGTCTTTTACCTAGTTCCTAATGAGAGTTCTAGGCAATGGTTATTTCCCAAAGAAGTCAAGTCCCTTTTCCTTCCGACATGGAATACTTCGTGCAAGCATACGGTCGTGTAAGCTAATCAAAAGATGTTTTGAGGCATCGCTCATTGACCGGCGATCGACAGCTTTGGGATGCATGTACTAGAAGCGCCCTTCACACGGAACTCAAACGTCTTGCATTTGATAAGGAATCACAAAATCCTCCCTGTAAAATCCACCTCGCCACTCCTGTCATTTCCTGTGACCCAGAAACAGGAAAGATAACCTACGGAGAGGGTAAAACCTCCCAATTCGATCTCGTCATTGGAGCGGACGGAGTAAAGGTAAAGCATTTCTCGCCTCAGCGACAATAGAGTACTGACAATCTGAACAACCACTAACTAGTCTCGCGTTCGCCCGAGCATCAATCCTGATCCATCGGCAACACCTCTTATGACAGGACTTTGCACCTATCGCTTTACGCTCGACAAGCATCTCCTTGAGAGTATACCGGGGGTCGAATGGGTGATGCACGAAGGTCCCCAAGGCCCTCGAATTTGGATCGCCGATAACCATAGGCATGTTTTTGCATACGCGATCAACTGTCCACAACGTGGAGAAATCTTCGGCTTAAACTTGATGTGTAAAGATACGCGAGATCAATCCCAAGCCAGTTAGGTCATCCCTTCCCTCCACCCGATGTGCCCGGCTTAATCAAACTTTAGAATGGCGAGTTGATGTGCCTCGGGAGGAGATGCTCGCCCGTTTCAGTGATTTCGATGAGGCATTGGCACGGATGCTTGAACTCGCGCCTCCCATGGTCACCCTGTGGCAACTTCGCGTTCTTGAGCCTCAGCATACGTGGTCAAAAGGCAAAGCTTGTCTTCTAGGCGACGCTGCCCATGCTATGTTTCAAGGTATGATTATGACAATGTAGTTGATTAGTTTTTCAATATCTGATGAAGCATACAGTTCTTGGTCAGGGGGCGGCACAATCCTTCGAAGATGCTTTCCTCCTTGGAGAACTCCTCCCTCTTGGAACACCTACATCTGCCATCCCAGGAATACTCAAGCGCTACGAGGACATAAGAAAACCTCGCGCGCATCTGGTTCAAACCATCAGTTATGAAGATGCAGTGATACCCGAGAAGAGAGGCCGCTATATGCGCTGTGGGTTTCAAATTGACCCCAGCTTTGGTCACCATCAACTAACTTTTGATGTCCGGTAACAGCGCTGGATCTGCAAATCCCTGTGATGGGCTATGACGCAGTGCACGAGTTGGGTCGGTGCAAACTCGACTCCATCTTAGTGAGCGGCGGAGCGGAGCCCACGGAGGGAATTGTGTCTCCTTGTCCATTAGTCAACCAAGATCTAGGCCAAGGCTTTGGCTTAGTGGTCAATTAATCCTTTGGGAATGATGGATTCATGGCATCTGCGCAGCCTGGCAATAGAGCATTCGAATAGATTTATATTAACATACTTTACTGTGCAATGTATTGTGTCAGCTTCTCGTGATGCTTTCTTTCCCTTCTGGCATTCGCCCGGACAAATTACATTGTCACGGAGGCATATCCGAAGTTCGAGCCCTCCAACCCTCTCGCAACCAATGTGAACTGATTAGCAGCATCTCTTGTTTTTCTGAGTGATCGTGACCTGCAATCGGGTTGAGAGCCGTTTCCAGGTAATGACGGGCGGAAAGGCAACCTACCCAACAATGCCTTTCACAAATTTCTCTTTATCTTCCATTGTCGCTTTGCTTAGTATAAAATCGGGCTAGAGAATATCACTAGATCAGCAATCCTTCCAAATAAGGTTTTAAAGCATTCACTAACAGCATATATTACGTCTTTCATCCATTCGCTCGCTGTTCCTGAGTCATTCGTCTCGACTCGTGTCCCGGCGCGGCTCATCAACGTGCCGAGCACTTCAATCAAGTTGGGTACGACACTACGAGGAGCAACACCAGCAAATCCTTGCAAGACGGCTCGCATAAGGGGTCGACCGTGGCGTGCAACGAGGGCGCATTTATGTGGCATTAGTTCATCTGTCAGCGCACTGCGATGGATGAGCGATGACTACATGAGGAGAGGGATGAGTGTGGTGTTTTGGGTTAAAAACAAGCATGCGCACTAAGAAATTGCTCGCAGCGACCAAGGAATAACGCTCCTGTAAACTTAGGGCTGTGATGGCGCATTGCATGAGAGCATCCAGAGCACCCTCCGGCAGCTGATAGAACTGCGGTGTAAAGTCTTGAGCTACCTAGGTGAAACAATGATTGTCAACATAATTATTTGAAACAAGAACGAACAAAACTCACGCGGTCCATACACACGAAAAACTCTTGCACGATATCTGGATTCTATCAACGACATACAATAATCATCAGTATCCATGGTCACCTAACACAAAGAATGGAAATCAGGTGTAAAATTAATCACTTACACTCTCCATAGCACCCGCCATTCCCATCATCCCAAGAGCAGCTCTCAGCAAGACCGGTAATGCTTCTCGTACCACTGCCTCGGCCTCCGGCTTCGGTCCCGGCTTGAGAGAGAGGGCAAAGACGGGCGGGTTGAGTTGTGCGATCAAGATGGTCGCCAACGAGATCCATGCTGCTGTAACTTGACGTTGAATTGCCATACATACGAGTTCGAGCAGCGGACCGGCAGGTAGAGAGATTAGTGTGATATCGGTTGGTAAGGAAGTTATTGACTTGAAGAGATCGCTAAGCGCCTATATATATCGTAATATTAGATAGATGGCGAGGGAAAACAGTTTGAGGAAACATACGTGTCCGACACCGGCGTCCGCACTCCAGATCTCCACCACACTCCTCACAACGCCGAACACTGCCTCTCGTAGTTTGGCCATCCTTACATCCCCTCTTGCGACATTAATCTTTTCTAGCTCGGTTGGTTCGAGTTCGCCCTCGATTAACCCTTCCGTGGTGTGGGTCAGGCCCTTCGCAACACCGGAGAGGATTTCAAGTTGGAGGATTGCTAGCGCTCGTGCTTCATCTGGTAGCTGTTTATACCATGCATCAGGTAAAGACCCTCCGGATTTTAAAAGACATACTGATGCAGCCGATTGGAGGGCTTCTGCCAGCTTTTGTACAATTGGGTTCACGATTGCCTTAACGTGTGTTAACACTGCGTATATGCACGCATATAATGATTTTGCCCACCTCTAGAGGTGGAATCTCTTGTTCAGGCGGCAGCGCTTGCACCACACTCGCAATAGATTGCAAAACCTTGCCCTTTTCGGAGTCCTATTATACATCGTTAGTCAATCCGGTTCTTGGAGGTCGAAAGAAAGTCGTGATTACAGGAACGCTTCCCAATCCGCCGTGAAGTTCTCCAAATGCCGCGATATGTGGTGCCAAAGCCTTCCTATTGGCATCACATAGATTCCTCAACGCAACGCCGGCCTGCAAGCACAAAGCCTGATTCGGCAATGCGTTGACCACATACGAGAGCGCTGACAAGAGAAGAGCCTGAGCCTGCGTTTGGCGTTGCGTTGGTTGTTGCACTTGGGATTGGAAAGACTGTTGCGATGATTCGGCAAAGGACGGTAGAGCTATGGGCGTAGATGTGGGTGTCATCGCTGGTGTTGCCGAGGATGAAGCTGGGCGGGATAGATTGGGGAGGTTCGCGAACCAAGATGAATAGGCACCTGTAGAGAGATGAGGAAACGAATATAGCGGAAGTGTAAGTGAATACACACCAATAACGCCAAGCATCGTCCTCCGGACTCTTGGTTGACCTGTTTGGGGTAGTCGTCCGAGGACTTCAGGACCGAACAGGCGGGGGAGATGGGGAGAGTTCTCTGTCAGATCGATCGCTTCTTGGATAGACATTACGCAGTGTAATGTGGCCTCCATTTCCTGTAGAATGTGGTCATGAGGCCCATGTGAGCATGAATATGACCGGGACCTGCCTGCCACCCATCTTCTTCCCTCTTGGCGTTCAGCCGTTGCACGAGGTCGTTGATGTAATACCCAAGCATGTCCTCCCGCAAGACATAGTACCTGAAAAGCTCTTTCAGTCATCAGAAAATAGGGTATGCGAGAGAACTTACGCATTTATCAATGTATCCCCCACGTCTCTCCGGTATCTGCACTGGACTGTCAATATCTCCTACCAGTGCCCAATGATGTGCACCCACACTTGAAACTTATCGACCTGGTCTGGAGACTCGTGAACATCGAAGTGGCTCAGATCAAATTCTAGATGCCCACCTTTACTCCATCCAGATCCCGAAGGCGGGAACATGACCTTTCTCCTCAGCACTTGAACAAGCTCGATATATACCGCCTTCGCAACTCTGACCTGCTCCTTTTCCCTCGCATCTCCACTGACGATAGGTTCCGCAAACTCTCCAACGTCGCCTTCACCATCTTCAGTGTGGTAATCCGTTGCCCACAACGCCTCTTGAAACAAGTACCAAAACCCTAGTGTCATCTCGCTTTCATCCTCGTCAACACCAAAATACCCGGGGAGTCCGGTGAACGCCAACATGAGTCGAAGGAATGAATGAACGAGATGCGATTTCGCTATTTGTGCCCGCTGGCCCTGTGGGTGCATTGGACTGGGTTGCATTTCCACTTGCAAAGAGGGCGGAACGTTAATTGAGGTGACAATACGCGAAGCGACATTTGTCGCGAGGTATTGTGTAGAATGATCACCCAATGCTACAATCAGTTTACACGTTGACCGTGCAACGGGAGAAACATCTCCAGATGATACCACCTCGCGAACTATGACTGTTCCGACGCGATCAAGCCAGAAAAGCAGGGGTTCTGTGAGGGTGCGCGTGCCAGAACCATCTGAAAGTGCAGATTTCGAAAGAATCTCTTGCAAGGTATCGGATGCTGAGATGAAGATATCTTCATCTGGAGGATTAAGAAGGGAGATGAGCATGGGTATGATGGGGGTAAGATCACTGGAATCATTACTTTAGTTTTAGGAACAACAAATGTTAGGAAGACAATACCTTGTGGGGAAAATAGTCATCCATGCCTGGAGACAACGAAGTGCGGATTGAATATGTGAAGGGGGAGAGGTAGACAAGATCGAGGATGTGATGGCTTGTGCAACCATCGGAACAGCATCCATGAGTGACTGCGACATTTGGGCTCTGTAAGTAAACTCTGTCATTAGCGTTCTGAACTGGAAGTAAACGGATCAGGGGTCAGATATCAACGACGCACTTGCTTGGTCCTAGTAAATCCGCATCCGGCACTTCCTCCGCAACGATCGCCAAGAAATCGTGAATATGTTCGGTGGGAGCACCACGCCCCGAGAACATGGTCACACAACCCATTATCCAATTTGGCCAACGTGTCGGATGTCCTGGGACGAGTTTCAGGGCCAATGATGTGAGCTGACGAGCAAGGGGTCATCTTAATCGGCATACACAGAGGACACGATGGGGTAACCTACTGCCACAAACAGTTTTCGTAGGATAAACTTGCCGCGTCCTATCGCGACAGCATGAGCTGTTAATTGGATCATGAGATCCCGCAGAGCCTCGGCACGTTCTTTTGGAAAGAATTCCCTACTCATGGGTCAGCGTAATGCACGAGACATGGAGAGTTGAACCGAGCGTACCAGTCTCTAGCAATTTTGACCTGGGCAGTATGCGCCCCAAAAAACTGAACATTCTGATCTGCGTGCTCCAGCAGTGGAATTACGAGACCCCATGCCTCTGGTCTCTTTTGTATCTCAAAGAGCTCGTGTTGGAGCCGTTTGAGGTCGTCTGGGGATGCAAGTGAAGAGGGGGACGCGTAGGCTTGGAGAATGAGCTGGGGAGAACTCAGATGGACTTCATGGATTGATTTCGGTGTCGACTGACTTGGATGGCTTGGTGGATGTCTGATTGCTGCAAAGACGGCAGAAAACTCGTGTCTATCATCGAGGTCAATGATAAAGTCTATATTTCTCACGAGTCCTTGCCGCTATGTACATCAACACAAACACAACAAGCAACCCAATGTTCAATGTCAATCCAACAATCACTTCTTCTCTGCCCTGCGATTTCTCAAACGTTATATAAATGCATCCTGCTGCAGAACAATTACAGGGCCGCTCACATCTCCGCACTCAGTTATAATTTAGGGGGTGGACACTCCGAAAATAGTCCACCACGTTGTCACCGAAGGACAATAGCCTTCTCCTGCCGCCACGAATATATTGTTCACCTGTTTGGTCCGATATTGCGCTTCTAGAGTCTGTCTACAATAATCTAGTCCTGAACCACTGCCTCCGGTGGCAAGCATCCGCCAAGCCTTTTTTCAAAACGCGCACGATTTCGCCGTGGACAGTCTAGTTATACACTCATATCATGCGTTCGGTTTTGTCATGGCTTCCACGACTCATGCCAACGGGAGCCGGGTTTAATTCATCCTTGTGCGTAGAGGCTATCTCATCTCCGACGAAAGTGGGACTTGTCTACCGGTCAACTGTCAGCCGACCGTCATACCAACACGTTATCTAGAACAACAGGAGTTCGAAGGCACGAAGCTCCTGGATGAGGGGATGACAGCGCAGTTCAAACCCCCGGCCGCGGAGCTCTTCGTTCCTCGGACAGGATAATAATCGAGATTCACAGCTGAGGTTCTTCGACGGCCTGGATGAATATCAAGGAGGGAAAAAATCCCAGCAGCCATTGTAGACTGGCCGCCGACTTCTTCCTCTCCTACCCCAAATCTCTCTTGATGTAGGCGATGCAGACACTTATCAGCCATCCAGGGCCGCACCTAAAACTCACATCCGAACCCAAAAGATGCTATCGCTAGTTTTTATCCAACAATCAAGGTTTGCAACACGGGTTCACTAAAATTCAGAACACGTATGAGGACCTGATCCCCTTAGACTTCTTTTGGCCAAAAGAAGGTCGGCTCCCGCAAACTAGGTGTACATCTGGTCTTTTTGTTTTAGCCATAACTATCGACGACGAAGAAAGCAACAGCTATCGCATCCGTTCTTTACGTTGTCACGAACTTCCGACTCGAGCCTTCAGCAATTCTATGACACGATACTGGGCAAATCCAACCCACCTGATATCGAACAGTTGCTCGGTTACGTTATGACCTTGCTTTTGTTGATAGCTGTCGCTGTTTCTGAGGACATGAAGCGCACATTGCGTCCGAGGTTCATTGTAAGCCCCACTCTATTCTCGACGTGCTATCTCCTGACCAATGTGCGTTACGAATGATAAGGCCTTACCGTGAATCCCTTACGGACTAGCATCGAAGACCAAAGACTTCCACATGCCCTCGCTATGTCCACACAAAGTAAATAAAATAAATAACCCAGGATTTAAAACCCCCCAGTGTGATTATCTAGATCCCAGGTATCCAATATGATCATCGCCCCAACAAAATCCCCGGGTCCTTTCACGCCATTTGATTTGCGAGGCTCGGCGGAAGGTAAATGACATCGGTTCCCAAGTCAAAGATTCAAATTTCCGCTCAAATGAGTTGGTCGTTGAAAAGAGTGGTTCCGCAGAAAAGCCGCTACCCGAATCGAGAGAAATTAGTGACATTAGGCCTTCAGAGAAGATTTCTGAGGGACCGACTACTGTGACTGATTACTTGTGGATAAAGCCAACAGCCGTGTTAGAGCGTCTCCTGCCGTCGCACCTTCAATCCTCAGTCTTCAGGCCTCAGTCCCATATCAGAGCTGAATATAATACTGCTGAACAATATGGTCACGTTGAAGGAGTGCCGTGTAGCGTCACCAGTTATATTGGTCCGGGAAGATTCACTCGCAGGTTGTGCGCTAAGGCCCGAAGAGGCCGGGTATATATAGGCGAAATAAGTTGTACATCTGGGATTTGAGTAATGCCATGTCTAGGTGGGTGACTAAGGTGCAGTGAAACTAGGGATAAAATATGGAATGGATGTCCGTGTAAGTTAAATGGTGAATAGTTGTTTACAAAGTCAGCCGCCTCTCGATAGGCCAACCAAACCACATCGATTTCTGGGCTGAGGTATCGTCAGTAACAATATCACTACTCTGATAGTGACGCGAACCTTTCCAGAATGACATCCAACTCCCCTCGTTCATTTCCTCGGGTTCTCGTACTATTGAATGTGGGAATAGGGAGCCCATCTGTTTCCTCGCTTCCAAAGGGCTATAATATGGCGAATACAAATTTACCTCGTTTGGGGTGCCGAGGTTCCGATTCTGCGCTTCGACGTCGTAATCGGACTCGGAATCAGAACTTGTAATCGCTGACATCAAGTGTCGAGTATGAGGCCGGGTAGCAACATTTAAGGAGCCGATGTGGGTCGTTTTTCGTTTGCATCGGGTACGCATATGTGCTGGAGTCAAATTATTAAATACAATTTCGCTCAGTGGGCCCGAGCACCGCCTGTCCACAAGGTCGTCGTTGAGTTTTCGGCGGAGATTCATCCTAGGTCTGTGAGCGAACTTATACGACTTGGGGAGAACGGAGTGGCTCACAAGGCAAGTGTTGAATTTGTGTATACTGTTGGGATGTCAAAAAGTCGGAAGCTCGGGAGATACAACATTACGCACATCGTGTGACGGAGAATGTAACAGCGATGTAGAAAAGTGTATCTGGTCGTGCGAAATACTGGAAGACAGTAAGTAACTCCAACACCATGAAGAAACGGATAGTGCCAGAAACGCACCAGAATAATGACCAAAATCGAAGCGAAGCTAGATGAAGGGGAGTTTGAGCGTATGTTAAATGCAAATAATCATGACACCACACACCTTGTCAGTAGTCCCGTAGCCAGTACATACATGATCAATTTCGACAATACTCTGTCAGTTTGAGGGCTGATATGTGCTCCGATGTCAAGCTTATTCTTGTATAATACGAAACACATCATAGCAGCGATGATGGTGTCAAGGATTGCTGTTGCGCCAAACCCAAGATAGATCACCCACTAGAACGTCAAAAGTCAGTGGTCTCTAGAGGAGGAGATGCGATGGAGCGCACTTCGGACTTAGTATTTAAACTGAGGATAACTTCGATTCTTTGTCTATGGCTAGCTTGAGCTTGGGCACTAGGGACCATGCTATCAATCTGGGCTTACAGTTCATAGCAGAAAACTGGTAAGGGTAAAGTCAGGCTCCACTATGTGACCTTTGGAGTGACCTTTGCGTACCTATTGCGACCCCTGGAGCAATGCATGTGTCAGCCCAGTATTAAAGTATACCGGTACATACTCACCGATCGCACATGATCCAATGATATATATCATCGCCTGCAAAAATTTCGACCAAGATGATCAGTATTCTCACCCTTCGCCGAACCACCGGGATATATATTTACTTTAATCAGAACAGAGGATGAGTCCCCGTATATCAACGACTTCTGGGACACTATGTATCACGAAGGTTAGAATTGGGTTCTCATGAGATATCTCAGTACATACGCGCGTTGATTCGTCCGAGGTAGATGCTATTTTTGTAATATTGTCAAGTCATCTGTCATCGGGTGCGCCCAGGAAGCGTGCACTTACATCTGCACGAGTACGATGAGCGCGCTCTGATGATGAGAGCATCAATACCTGTTAACCAAGAAAGGTCGGAGGGGGGATGTGTGCCTACCTGAGTGGTTCCTAAAGCCTGGGTGAACAAGCTTGTTAGCAACGCCACAACCCCTGACAGAACTATCAACTACCTTGAGGCTCCTACAAGTGGAGTTCACTTCCATCAGTAACGTATAATCAGGTTTATATTTATATTTGACAGACCAGGTGTTTCTTGTTGAAGCATCTGCAACACCAAAGTTTAAAATAAGGAAAGTGTACATTATGTTCGCAGAGAACACGAAATGGAGGAGATCCAACAAGCTATGTGCAAATTCTGATGTTAGGTGGGCTTTGTCTTGGAGGAATTCAATCCGGACATGCCTGACGATGGCAATCTGTTATTGTCGTATAAGTATGTCATATGGAAGAAGACACTGAGCACGTACCTTAACTTTACAGAATATATGGTCCTTTGACCCATATTGCATAAAGTATTGGTATGATTGAAGGAGCGTCACACCGAAGAGTCTGCGATTGAACATGAGCAGCTTGTAACCGGTGTTTCAAATCGTGGAACGCACGCGGTCCCGACAGCGAACCCCACGAATGGTGCGGCTAGGGTGTCTCCGTTGCGTTCTAAATTCATGTTCTGTAGATTCTGGGACTGATTGTGCAGTAAGGGGAGATGGTGAAGGCTGGAGGAGAGTAAGATCACACTTATATCTACTCATCATGGGCGCCCATGAACTTTCCGGCAGCCCCGAATCTCCGCTCAGCTCTGATCATACCAATGAAAATAGAGCAAACAACATACGTGATCAAAGCATTGGACTAATATTGTCCCTCTGTGAGAAATCATATGGTCTCCAAGAGCGGTGTTGGCTCACTTGCACTACATTGTGTAGTGGTGTGAGTATTTCGGTCGTGGCGAAGGGACAATCCCTCCACTATTCACGGCCCACGGGCAGTCACTAGGGGCGGTTCACAAACGTTCGGGCGGAAGTAAGTGCAGGCCGCCTCCTTGGGCCATGCTTGGACAATGTTTGGGGCTGGGCCGCCCCCTGCCAAGATGTCAGGTGTCCATGGCTCGAGCTCGGGGGTCTTGGGAACACGAGGGGGCACGGATTAATTAAAGGTCACGTGCATACAGACGCCCGGGATCTAAAGAATAACCGGGTTTTGGTGCAATAGGGATGCCAATGCGCCAATCCCGAACTCTCCAAGACTCCAACTACTGTCTGTTACAAATGGCCGTGTGGCACCCCCGACACTTCCGGCTCCAACTCTGGCCCCGCAGGATCGGAGGCGTAAGAAACCCGTATTTATCTTGGTTTTGCCTAATTGGCTTTGTTTGCCAACCAGTCCTACCTTTAGTATGCATCAGCGGTAGTACATAGTAGCAGAACCTGCCTAAGACCATAACCTGCTCACTTCCATGACTTACCCTTCTTGTAAATGTATTTCGGAACGATTGCCACTTCGCTTCGTTTATCATGATGTATCTGTGGCTATTAGAATGCAGTAAATGCAATTCTGGTCGTCCTAGATTTCTAGAATTGTATAAAACTGTATATTTATAAGACAAATCACCGGGATCGGTGGGCACTGAGTATGGATTGCGATATCCTCGCAAGCCGACGTGCTTACTTAATAGGTAACTGGTGGGTCAACTCAGTTCCTCGCTATCAAAATCAAAGTCGTAAACCCACGGTCATCAGTGCACTTGACAGTTAGATTTCCGGTGCGTCCTTCTCGGTCGCTATCACTTCTGTGTGTCGACGTTCATCTGAGCGCACGTCCTACCACAGCGGATGCAATGCAGTCTCTCGTTCGTCTACTAACCAAGAAAGAGAAGCGGATAGCAATAGCCATTAAGTATGCGGTGCTACGGTGCTATTGCAACACTACATAGTACCATTATTACGGTGGAAGTATGATAGTGGCCGTTTTTCCTGATCTGGTACGCTCGATCCTACTTTCAATATCGCTATCCCAAGGCGTGGAGGGATCGATGATATTAGGAGCGCTGGATATCTTCACCAACAACCACCATCGCAACGGCTGTCCGTCGGAAACGGGGCCTGGCTCTTATTCCTTATTGTAGACTTCTCGACTAATGTCAGCATGTTCATTGCCTGTGAAATACCCACGGTTTGATATCAGCCACCAGGCGCGGCTTTTCGTTGGGCAGTAACGACACTTCGATTCCACACTCTGCTCTGCAAACCAGTGCCCATCAACAACGGATATAAATAAGGAGGTAAACATGCGTGACTTCCTCGACTTGCCCGCTACATCTTTGATTCATCTCACGGATGGCAAATGCCGGCGGGGGGAACAGGGAAAGCATGCGTTCATGTCTAGAAGCACCTGCCAACGAACATAAGGCCTACCGCCACTTGTCGACATTGAGACTCCAGGACCTGCCAGATTCGTTGTATATGAATGGGGGCTGACTTCGACAGCAGCCTTGCTACACTTCCCTCATTCCATCTCGTAACTCTACCCATGTCCGTCACGGATGAAATTAGCAGAACATTGGGAGCAGCTTTCTTCACGTTTGTCTGTGGTTGTGTGTATGTCCTTATCCACCCCCTCGCCCAATGCGTCTTAACTCATTAGAGTCTCTCATAGGTTGTATGGAGTGACCCTTTCGCAAGTCTACCAATATTTCAAAGTATACCCAGAAGATGAGCGGGTCCTCAAAGTAGCTGTCAGTATTATAGCTACCTCAAATGTGTTACAGCCTTACGGACCTTCCCACTAGGTTGCTCTAATCTGGTTTGTTCAATCCCAATTCTAGCGCCCAGTGACCGACGTTGTGATCAGCTTAGTTGATTCACTCCATTCCGCTTTCTCGATACACATGATGTGGTCTTGGACGGTGAAAGGTCTTGGAGATGACATCGCATCCGCACGGGTGATATGGTACGTCGCTGTCCATCCAAAACCCCCTTTCCTCACGATGTGTTCGCATATTCGGCACCGTCTTAGGAGCATCAAGGTCGGCTTCTCGACACATACACATGTCATACACGCTGATGTTCCATCATGCAGGCTGTCGGTTATTTACATGTGAGTCCCGTATGGGTCGGTGATACTGTTGATGGATATAACAGATCTTGGTCGTACACTTTAGGTTTTCATGATGCTGTTTGTCCAAGGGTCGGAATTTTGATCCTGGGATATGTTCAAACTGATTAATTACCTCATACTTTCAGGATATATTTATCGCGGATTTATATTTGTGGGTCAAAATGGGTTCGACTGTGTCCCAGCCTCTTATGCGGTTGTAGTTACGCGCAAAAGTGTCGAAATTGGGGAATTGACGAGCATATTTGTGCGGGTCTGTACCCTTACTTGACCCCACATACCCTTGCCTCACATCTCTTCCTCAGATTTCCACCATGATTGGGGGACTATTGGCGTTATGTACGTATATCCCAAGAACTTATTCTCCGCAGCTGATCATGGCACCACAGCTGCCGTCGTGGGTTCGTCCTACACTACCATCACCTCAATAATGCAATCTATTACTGAATATACCCCCGTTTAGTATTTTTAATCGAGTTGTACGTTGTCTGCCCGTTTCTGATCACTGTAGAACTGAATCCTGCGGTAGGCAAAAGGTTGAAGTCTTACTAGATTTTGCTTCCGGGGCGAAGGTGAGTCCGAGGATTGAATATGCTGACCCAATAGGTTAACGTTGGGATTTTCCAGTGGATCATATACTTTGTATTCAGTGTCACCTGCGCCATCGACATTGGCATCACCGTTGGCATGTGTTTCGTACTAAATCGAAGTAAAGTCAGGATCAGGGGTGTACACCTCGCGAGTAACGTAGTACTCTCCAAGATCATCATATTTTTTATCAGCTCTGGGCTCCTCACAACGTGAGTGATCAATGACCGCATACTAGGTTGGACTAAATTATCCCCGCGGCTAGAATTATTGCCATCGTTTATATGATTCTGGTTCGTCAGCTTTCCTCTTGGCAGGACGGAAAGATATCCAACGATCCGCATTAGTACGCAGCGTTACCTGACGTGTTACTTTTTGTTGCTGCAACATTTTCAACCTCCAAACGTGCGTCGCCATTGTGATATAGGCATTTTAATTGCTCACCACGTTGACAGTATATGCCAACTCGGTGCTTGCGATGTGAGTATATTTCCAATATGAATTCAAGTACAAACACTCGCTGATTAATACTGGGTTCAGGATTAACGGGAGGCGGCACCTTCGCTCAGAATTTATGAGGCCTCGAGACCTCGAGTTGAGTGAAATGCACTTCAATCCACGCGATACAGGAGAGTCGAGTTTTTCAATGGGTCTCTCTCCGATTCGAGAAAAAAAATTGACTGGGAAACGAGGGCGGAGTAAGTATCACGTCCACGACTCTTTTAAATCTGGTTTTTACTGACGTTTTCACAGGCACCTCAGACATTGGATCAATGACAGTATCATGAATATAACGAGTTCAATTATTTTGCATGCTAATGCGTTGTATACTAAGGAGCATTTATTTTCACTGCTAATACATGACGCGCTGATAGGATTGTCTCATGTCCATATTTCCCGAAATGGCAATGCTCCTGCCATTTTTGAAGAGATATCCAAGGTGGAGTCCCATAATTGGCAGGGTATAAACGGGGTCTGCTCGTGCTGCGTTCAACATTATGGCTTTCCCCAACACCATGCCCATCTTCTCTCACGTCTGCATTGCTGCGCATACAACTTCCTCTACACCACAGCCTCATATCCTCTACATTTTGAAGGTTACACAAGGTGATGGAAGTCAATATCAGGTCCTTCGACGCTATTCTGAGGTACTATCCCACCCACCGAGGCGCATATAGTCACTTATCCAACGCATATATCCAGTTCACGATCCTCCACACCCTTTTGCTTGACACTTTCGTGTTCCCTGCCAAGCACACCTTTATCACAAACCTCGTCCCTTCGGCATGGGCCAACGACGAACTCATCAACGAGAGGAAGAAGGGTCTTTCTGTTTATTTGCACAGCCTCCTGTCCACGGAGTTACAGAACCACCCCGTCTTCGTTCAGTTTCTCACCCCAGGCCCGTTTACGCCCTTCAGAACGCCTCAGATCGAGCGTAATGATCCTACCGTTCAAATGGAATCCAAGTCCCTGGCCACACTTGGAGTAGACCCTACTCAACCTTGCGCTCTTTCTAGAGCCAAATCTGATCAAGATAGCGCCAAGATTACAGACTCGGAGCCAATCGCAGCGGCATATTATCCCAGCTGGGCGGTTGATACCCTGAAGCCTGAGCAGATCGTTTTCTCTAAGTTTGACATCATATTCTTCGGTTAGTAATCCGCTCCTCGCTCGCATATACGGATAGATTCACAAACACTCCAGCGTTCGTTACTACCAATGGTGTTGCTGGTATCGATTGGGACGACGGGAGTAAGAATGCCTTAAAGCGTCTCGTCGCCGCTGCTCGCACTGGGACCAACAAAACAAGGGTCGTGATATCAATGGGTTTGTGATCGACTACACTTTCGGTTCACTAGTGGCTTATATAAAATAACTAGGCGGGTGGTCAGGTTGTCATTGGATGAGCCAGGCCATGTCCACTGCCTCAAACAGAACTAAGCTCTGCGATGCGCTCGTGAGAATCGTCAACGATTTTGGTATTGATGGTAAGGAGCGAACCTACCAAGCACTGGGCATCTCTGAATGTTATTTTCTAGGAGTCGATATTGACTGGGTATGACATAAACAATGTTTGAATACCTTTGCTTTCTGATTCATGAATAGGAATACCCCAACGATACCGGTTCAGGCAATCCACATTCTCCTGCGGACTCGGCAAATCTCTTGGGCTTCATAAAACTATTGCGGGGTGCATTGGGTGAGCTGTACAAGTTTTCCGTCAAGTTGAAAGATCCTGAGGATATCAGGTCAAACAAGGATCATTTCCGCCGCAGTTACGCACATACCGTGGAAAGGCGCAGACGGCAAGCCACTGAAAAGTGTAACTGAGTTCGCGCGATACATGACTTTCGTGAACATCATGTAACCTCCAGTCATCTGTTTACTTTATTCTTCTGACTGATATGAGTAGGAATTACGACGTATTTGGAGCCTCAGAAAAGCCAGGACCAAACGCGCCTCTGGGTGAGTTGCTTTCGTCGACTCAACACTGTCTGCACTCAGTTCCATCGCAGAGAATGGCTGTGGGACTAGTTCACAGCCTGATTCGACGGCTAAAGCTGCGTTCGCACAATGGACTAAGGCTGGAATGCCCGCCTCGAAATTATTGCTCGGAATGCCGCTCTATGGTTATGTTTCCCGCAGCAGTGCGAACAAACTTTCCGGGAGCTTTTCTCCGTTGCCGGGTGTCCCAGGGTTCCCTCCTGGTGCCCACCCCCGTTACCCGCCCAAGCCAATCAATACGAACAGAAATCTCCCTGCAGGGGACCTGAGCCGAATGTGGGGACAACAGATCGCATTTAATCAATTATTATCAAGCGGGGTGCTCTACAAGAAACCAGATGAGACATATGATGGGGCTATTGACTACAAAATGGCTTGGGACGACTGCAGCGACACGCCTGTGAGCAAGTTTGTGATGGAAATTGACATCTCGTTAACGATCTTTCTAGTACTTGTTTAATCAATCCAGAACGACCGTCATCACGTACGACGATACCTGGAGTCTGATGGATAAGGCTAAATTTGCGAAAGAGTCGGGAATGGGCGGCTGCTTCACTTGGTCTCTTGATCAGGTACGTGAGATCCCCACCGACTTTGAGATTTCATCTGAACCGAGATCTAGGATGATGGTATAGCTTTGCACAACGTCATTCGAGCTGGATTGGGGAAGAAATAATCGAAAGCAACACGACTACAATAAGTTAGGTCCTACATAGATGAAACACTTCTACCTGTCATTCGAGTTTGAAATAATACTACCGATACTCAAAAGATTCTTCTTGCCTGCGCCTCTTTGATCAGTCAAGCTACCCCGTTGATCCCTGTCGCGTCCGAAATCTGGAGGTGGTGGTAACATCTTGGCATTGTCGCGACCTGGACTTCGTAGTTGAATAACGGAAACTGAAGCAGGATGTCTATCGGAACGGTGAGGATCGTCAGCCAATGAATTAAGGAGCAATAAAAAAATTGAACGTACGCGTCTGGAGAGGAACCGTTATGGGCGTGTGGCATAATAGGACTTGCAGCAGTACTCGACGTGACTGACATCGCCGAGGAAGAATGATGCCGCAAAGGCGCAAGTTGGATGCGATCACCTGCATTCGCGTGTTGGATGGCGGCCATATGGGTATTTCTGGGACTTGTATGAGATGAGGAGGAATGAGTGTAGCCATCTGTCGCCCATTGAGGTGGTTGTTGATGTTGGGCGTATCCACCCCATTCAGGACTCGAGCTCGTACTTGACGTGCCGTATCCTGTAGATGGAGGACCGGTCTGGGACGAGCCGGAAGAGGGTGGAGGGGCGTGTGATTGTTGGGAGGGACTGGTGGTGTATTGTGCGTATCCGTATGGGGGTGGGCCTTGTGAATAGATTGAAGCGGGGGGTTGACGGATCATAGGCGAGGCAGCGTTTGTGTTTGGGCCGGAGGAGGTGGTGGAGGGTGTAGATGAGTTGGTGGGATTGAGGAAGGTGGCGCCGGGAGGGGGAGGGATTGCGGAAGGTGGGGGGTTGGTAGTGTTGTTGGGTGCCGTTGGAGGCGGGGCTGAATGTTGTGGGTAGACTTGTTGGTGTTGGTGTTGGTGTTGCATCATTGGTGGTCCGTGGGGTGGTTGAGGATGGGAAGGGTGTTGTTGGTATGGATGTTGATGGGGATGTTGTTGAGGATGTTGGTGTTGGTATGGAGCTTGTTGGGGATGTTGAGGTGGAGGAGGACCGGGGGGAGGACCAGGGGGAGGATGTGGGATACCTCCTTGTGGGTGATGATGCGCGTAATCGAATTGACCTTGAGGCTGCGATGGGGATGGTACCTGACCCTGTTGAGCGTACGCGTGATATTGCTGAGGTTGGGGTTGGGGTTGTTGTTGATATGAATACCCTCCATACTGTTGTTGTTGATGTTGCTGGTGTTGATCATAATACCCTCCATACCCTTGCTGCTGCTGCGCCTGTGGAGGTTGATGCGGGTACGTCGCATAGTCGTATCTCTGTTGCGGCGCCGGGGCGGGACCATACTGCGCCTGCTGAGGTTGTTGGACCTGAGGCTGCTGAGGCTGCTGCGAATAATATCCCTCATATCCTTGTTGAACCTGTTGCGCCGCTTGTGCCTGTGGTGGAGGATGTGCAGGTCCAGCACTAGCACCCCACTGTTGATCCACACTCATCTGTCCACCACTACCACTACCAGAACTCGTAGAACCGGCATATGGCGGCGCGTAATGTGGAGGACCAACAGGAGCCGGAGGTGGATGTGAATATCCCCCCGCTGTCGTAGTTGGCACAACAGAAGATCCATTGTTGGGATATTGCGCACCCGGAGGCGGGGGATGCGAATATGGATGGTGAGTTTGTGGTGGGGGCGCTTGATGTTGGGCTTGTGGGGGAGGGGGTATCATTTGTTGCTGCTGCTGCTGTTGGTGATGCGGGGGCTGTTGTTGCATTCCGTGATAGGGTTGCTGTTGGGGCGGTGGGATATGTTGTTGCTGCTGTTGCTGTTGCTGCTGCTGGATCGAGGGCGAAGTGGGATACGGAGGCGGCGGTCCACCAGGTGGAGGTGCCTGAGCTTGAGGAGGCGCCGCACTAGTAGGTGCAGATGCAGCATCAAACGGTTGTGGTTGATATCCTCCACCCCGTCCATCATACACAGACGGTCCACCGAGCACCATCCCAGGGGGTACACTCACGCCCATCGCAACACCTCCAGGAGTATTTTCCTGCGGTGGAGGAATGATCGATCCATTGGGGGTTGTATTGGCACCACCCACGGAGGACGGAACACCAACGGCACCGGGCGGGGGCGGAATCGTTGGTGGAGATTGACCCTGCCCGGACGCCTGAGATGGGGGTGGTGGCCATCCACCCTGTTGTTGTGGCTGTTGCTGCTGCGACTGAGGGTAAGAATGCTGGTAATGAGGATGTTGAGGCTGGTGCTGTTGCTGCTGCAATGGGGGACCGGGAAGCGGAGCGGCGGAATTATCCATATTCATACCCATCGCGAGACTACCCATGTTCATGTTCATGTTCCCATTGGCGTTCATACCCACGTTCATGCTTACGACGGCGGTGTACTCTTCCGTTCGGCTCCGTTTGTTCTTGCCTGTCATATCGCCGGTGTCGGCCTCCCTTTCGTCAAACTGTTGAATATTTGAAGTCGAACCGGAGGCCTGGGGGAAAGAGGAACCAGAGGCGGCTGGTAGGGCATTACCGGGATACTGCTGGTGGGGAGATGTTAGAGGAAGGGGTAGAGGGTGCTCTAGAGCTTGGATTGGGCGCTTGCGGACACGGATATCTTTGCGGATGCGGATCTTGATTCCTTGGTCGGCGAGGGAACATGATAGTGGAGTGGACTCTAATAATGCGGGTTCATGGACCCGGGCGTGAGAACGGGATACGTGGATAGGAATGAGATCAAGGACGGACCTTCCATGCCCGGAAACTTTTTTGCAGTATATACGTAGAAGGGGGCTGAATAGATGGACTTGCAATGACGGACATTGTTTCTATTAACAAAAGGAGGAAATTGGAAATTAGCGGCTGGTTATGTGATCGAGGATGTTGAAGATAGATGTAAGGGATGATGTGGATTTGATGAGATAGGCGGTGGACCCAGGAATATGGCGAGGAAAAGGTACGGTTTAAAATGGATAAAAATCTATGAAGTACTTACCCAACTACTTCAAAGAGACTGAGTTTGAGCCGATAACTGCCCTCTGTACGAACGCTGAGATCGGGAAAGACGAAAAAGCCGGCATCTGATAAGATGAAAAAGGCATGAAACGGTCGTTAACCGGACGTTGTTATTGTGCTAGAAACTGGCACAGACCTTCGTTGTTATGTTGGGGATCCTTGAGGTGGTAGAGACTGGACACGACAGAGCCAGTTGTACACCGCGTGCGGCCGTCTTTGAGCCAGTGGAGTTCGGCATCGTCGTCAGGCTTTGCGAGGGAGGCAAACATGAAATAGTAGGGATTTTGAAGATAAGACTGGGCATAGGCTGCGGGATCCGACGGAGGACCTGGCTCATGATTTGGATAGTGCGAATGTGTCGCTGCTGTGGGTGGGGGAGGCGTGGAAGGGGGTGTGTGCGAAGACGACGAGCCTCCGGCTGTGGAGGGCGGGGCGGAAGCGGACGAGGTAGAGACGGAAGAAGAGTTTGTATGGGGATCGATGACGCGGAGTTGTACGATGGGGGGAGGATCGATGGGTCTTCTGTCGGCTGTCGGTCGGGAAAGAGATAAGTGGGTGGTGGATGGGTGGATAAAGCCGACGGACCTTTGCCACCTACGCCGCACATACGGGCCTGTTTTGGCTCCTGGCGGACTATAAGTTCGTATATCCTGGTATGATGGGGAGTGTATGTGGTCAATATGGAGCAGTCGCGGAAGTGCGGGACAGTCATTGTTCAAGATGGAGAGGGAGAGAGGATGGGGAGAGTGACGGGAGATGTCTGAGAATATGAGTTGGGACAGTGTGCTGGGTGGATGGAACCATTCCCTTGGACTCGGGTTGTCGGACGGAATCCAGGCTGTAACTGGACGGGATGGAATAAACAGAGATTTGATACTCACAGTCTGTCGCGGGAAGAGGCCATGGACGGGAGGTTCTGGGAGTGGTGTGGATGGGCGGTCATCCGGATGCTGAAGGACAGAATATGGAGGAGACGGAGAGAGGAGGAGTGTGGCTCAGCTGGGTAGTTCTGCAGGAGGATGCGACACTCACTCGCGATGACCTTGGCTTGCCAGATTCAACGCTGAGAACCACTCATCTGGCCCGCCGCTCCCTCGGGTCGTGCCTTCCCACACTCGACCCAACTACCGATCTTCTGGGCCACGGCACGCCTCGATGCCACACAAGCTCAAGGTTTGCTCCCTTGCCACCCCGGCAATCTCCCTGCCTTTCCTGTCCAGAATCTCACCCCCACCAGTCTGCCTTCCTAACAAGTCCCGCTTTTGCCCTATCCACCACCCACTGTTTTCTTATTCCAACCTTGCGTCGCTGTTCCGCCGCCACCGCGGCTCTTCGATCCGTGCTGTGATCACCCCCGTTGATCGATTCCACTGCCCAACGTTGATTGCTCGTGGCAAAATCTTGTCTGAACCCACCTCAACTCAACACCCCGATATGGTCTTGCTCTTTAACACGTGCCTCCTCTCTCCCCGTTGCCCTGGGTGTCATTCTCTGTCCTAGACTGCGTCAATGACGATACTCTGCTGCGTCAAACCGTGCATATGTTGTCACCTCCATAACAATCCTACTCTATCCAACAATTAGCCCTCTTCAAGAACACGCCTCGCTTCTGCGCTCCAAGAATACCCTCCAGTCTTCGTAAGCCACAAAGTCTAACTATCACGTCGCCAAGTACAGATGCTGATTACCGACCTTTGGGTCTATCAACCCATTCCCTTCCCCCCAGGCCAGAAATAACTACGAGAATCATCTCGGTACATACGGACCTCTTAGCGCCAACGCTTTATACCCGCGCGACGTCTGTCCACGCTTCTTATTCATTCCGCTCCGCCCATTCTCACCATGCTCGTCCCACGAGGCCTGTCATGGTATTATGGGTCTATTTAACCAATCGCTTCCACCCGAATGCACAACCCCTGGCAATTTTTTTTCTCTGTACGTTATGCCCAAGACTCTTAGGAGGCGTCGTCGGGTGTGAGCGAAAAAAGAATTCCTATTACTCGCGGCCTGCTTCGGTGGTCCTGTTAACAGATGCCTCGAGTTCTTCGTACTCTTAACGTCATTCAGGAACATCAGCGGTGTGCAGACTTGGATGTTTATCGATGTCACGCACTGTGATCACATTGACATGATGTCATTGCAAAAGAAGTTGTAAGTAGCTCAAATGGGTCATGAGAACCGCGCTAACGACAACCTAGCACATACCTAACAAAGCTCATACATAACCTACGGGTCAGTCCACTGTACCGAGATCGTGTACGTAGCTTATCAATCTCATCTCCAAGGTCCACAATCCCTGAACTGCACCAATGAAAACCAGCCGCAGATGTCTCTAAAATACTTAATGGACAAACTCCGGGTTAAGGACTGGGACCGTCATCATGCAAACGGCTAGGAAGCAATCTCCACAGCATGAAACGCATATTAATTACTAAATACAACATTAAAACGGAACCAAGGACCCTCTCTCATTCAATTTGTATCAATACACTTCTTCGCAAATACACGCGCTAGTCATCACCCAAGAAAATCGGTCTCGCCTTTCTTGATAAACGCATCCAGGCCCTCCTCGATCGGTACCTCCCCACCAATGATATCAATCCCCAGCCCAGCCGCATCCTCTCGGTCGACTAGCAACGCTAGCGCCTTTGCCACATCCGCCCTCTGCCAAGTCAAACTTTAGATCCTTGATTCACTGAATGCAATGGAACCGAAGAACTTACAGGTATACCAGGGGTAAGATGCGTCTTACCAACACACGCCTTACCAGTCCCAGGCTCATCTCTCAACCCTCCCGGACGCAACATCGTCCACTTGAACGCCGTCCTCTTACTCAACTCCTTATCCGCCTCATACTTCCATTTCACATACGTCCCCAACACCTCTCTATACTTCTTCGAAATCTCCACATCGCGCTCATCCTAAACCACCCCAAAATCAACACCAAAACCAAAACACCACCCAAAACTAAAAACCACATACATAATGCTTAGGAACCCTCTCCGGATCCCTCACATCAATCGAAGACAACAACACCAACCTCGGCTTCCTCCCATCCACACCCTCAATCGCATCAAACACCTTCACCGCCCCCTCATAATCCACACTCTTCGTCCTCTCATCCCCACCCTTCCCCCCCGCCCCCGCACAAAAATACACAACATCCTGCCCCCCAAACGCCCTCGCAAACTCCTCCACCGACGACTCCTCAAGCGACAGAACGACCGGCTTCGCAGGAATAGACACAATATCCTTCGCATGAGAATCCGTACGAATTATCGACGTCACAGTATGTTTCGGCGAGAGAAGCGACGCAAGGCGTAAGGAGATCTATAAACCGTAAGTGTGAGTAACTTTACGTATTATAAACAAAGGAATCGACTGACATTGCCATGTCCCCCAACTATAATAACGTTTTTGCTCATCTGCGACAGAACCCGGTACGACCGTAGAGATGCTATCTTGGATGGAAGAATAGGAGATGGGGGGGATGGCTCGAAGGAGGATTGGGGGTGTTTAATGAGTCTCGCTCAGTGTTCGCTTCAGAGGTTAGACTGCTTGGTAATTGGTCTAGTGACCTTGTTCAACTTGGAGTATATGCGTCTCGACCTAAAAATAGCAAAATAAAAGCGGGAACGGGGTGGGTGTCCTGGATAATTGGCAACATTTAGGAAAGAGTAGAGATGAGTTTGGCGTGGCAGCCATATTTGGTGGGTACAGAAATGGAAACAAGAAAACAAGAGAAAAAAAGCCAAAAATTGGCACCTTATGTGACTTCTCCCAAGCCAAAAGCCATAAATGTCACAACCGGGTCATTTTGAATTTTGAACCCAGAGCTTGGATCTAAGTTTACCATGTGGTGTCAAGGCCAATTAGTGAGGACAAGACTGGGATGTTGAAGGAACAGAAAGCAATCATGTTGGAGACAAAAGAACAGGTATCACCTATTGTATATATAATATGAGCATGTGAGTGGCTCAGAAAAATGAGTTTGTTGTGGGTGCAGAAGAACATGACCTTGTTCCTCCAGGGCAGCAACTTGTTTCAATGATTTCTGGCTACACCTCTGACTATTGTCTTACCCCTCTCCCTCCAGTCTATGATAATATGCATATCAACAAGATTCTT